>PITA01006235.1:0-94349 GCA_004023965.1 Spilogale gracilis
GCGTGACAGCCAGGCGGACTCGGAATTTCAGTGGGAGGGACAGTGGATGACACAGTATAGAAGGCTTGGCCACATCTGCCCTCACCTTGAGGCTCAAAAGGTTGTGTGTGTTTCTACCCCACGTGGAGCTGTTTCCTGTTAAGTTCAAGTTCATGGGAACAGGAAGCTTATGCCAAGGAATGTGGATACACAGGCACTGGCAGGTGTGCTGAACTTGGTACTGGGCTGCACACATGCACCGTCACTCTGTCCCCCTGCATCTTAAAGGGGGGGGTTCCCAGCCTTTACCACGTTGGTGGGGAATGTCATTGAACCTAACTGATTAGGGACACTGTGAGTTCACAAGCAAACAACATCATTTTAGCCCCGGCCATTTTTATAAAATTCCACTCATTTTCCTTGGCATCTAGTAGTTTCCAAGCTGTGCTAGGTGCTAAGGACGCTCGCAGTGAACACAGTGGGCCCAGCGCCCACTCTCCCGGGCTGCCTTCTGCCTTCCCACGGGAGACGTTCCAAAACTCTGCTCTCCAGCCCAGTCCTCCTTTTGGCCAGGCCATCAAACCTGCTCAGCTTCTTTGGAAAAATAAGAGCCATCCGCCATGCCTTGCAACCCGCTGAGCCTGGTTCTCCAGCCTGCCTCCTGAGAAGGATGTGATCCACAAGGAGAGCAGTGGAGGCCCCAGAAGGTGCCCGAGTGTTCCCAGGCTAAATGCTCCAGCAGCCCGGGGTCGGAAAGCTCCAGTGCTTCATGAACACAGAACAGAAACGCGGGAGAGGGAAAAGTGGGAGACAATGGATGCCAAAGCTGAGACTGTAAGAATACCAGGTGCCTGGTTAGTTTGCCTTTGAAACCCTGTGGGAGGCCAATCAAATCACTTCAGCAAATCCACAGGCTCCATCCAGCTCCATGGATCTGCTGGCTTGCAAACTCCGTTGTTGATTCTCTTCAAAAGGAATGGAGGAGAAGCCCGCCTCGTGAACGAGACACCCCCCCCAGTTACCTCTGGACCCCGAAACAAGAATGCCTAACTGGCCTGTTGGTCCGTTCCTTCATGCCTTCCTTCTACAAACACTCACTGAGCCCCATGGAGCGCAGACTGCTGTGCGAGGCAGGAAGGCTACGGTGGCAGAGGACACCGCACTGTCGCCAAGCCCCTCGCTCCGAAGTGGGGGCTGGAGGAGCAGTGAAAACCAGACAAGTAGGAGAAATGTGTCAGCAAGAAAATCAATGGGATGGGGGAAGCTTCTCTGGACAGGAAAGGTCCCTCTGATGGGATGTGCTGGGCTCCGCTTTGAAGACGACCCGGGGCGCAGAGCACCCGAGGAAACAAGGGTGAAGGCCTCAAGGCAGGACAGCGGTTGGGGGCTTCAAGAAACAGAGAGGGCCCAGTGGCCGGAGCGCGGTGGGCAAGTGGGGCGCAGAGGAGGCTGTAGGGGCCAAGATCTAAGAGGCCGAGGCAGGGGGTTTCTATTTCAATATTTTAAGTTCCACTGGCTCCTGGAAGGAAGCTCCCCACCCCCTCCCCCCGGCTCCGGACTAAAATGTAATCAGTGGTCAGCTGATGGCACTGCTGGTCCTGGGCGCCCTGTCACTGCACCCCTCCCCCACCAGACGGCCAGGCAGCAGAGCCCATCCGGCAGGCATGGGGTCCCCGCGGTTCGCACCAGCAGCCCCCCAGGTGCAGCTGTGTGCAGGCACCACAGGCCACAGGCAGAGACTCGGGGGCCGAACAGGGAGCCGACAGGGACACTCTGACCACACTGGCTGTTTAGTCTCTTCCCTCCGCAAAGTATCCGGAACCTACAATGTGCCGGAAATGGTTGCACGAGGTCGGGATTACAGCCCTGAACACAGCCAACTCCTGTCGGGAGCAGGAGAAAATGTCCCTCCCCTAAAGCAAATCAGATACCATAAAGGGATCAGTGCTCGGAAGGAAAATAAAGTCCAGGAGCAGGATGGGGAGTTGTGGCATGTCGGCAGGGGTGCAATTTTCAAGAGAGCCGTGGGGGAGAATCTCACTCCCCGAAAAGCAGAGATTCCAGCACCACAGGGGAGCAGGACCTGTGGCTGTCCTGGGGGAGAGGAGTCCGGCCAAATGCAAGGGCTGAGGTCTTGTGTGCCTGACATGCCTGGGGAAGAGGATGTGCTGGACACCAGGGTGGAAGGGTCAGGCGGAGCTGGGGTGCATGTCATCGACTCCAGTCCTGCAGGCCCCTCGTTCTACTCACCACTTGCCCCAAGGCGACCTGTCAGGTCCCGCTTACTGCTGGAGATTAAGATTTTAGGCTGACTCCAGCTATAGATTGCTGGGATTTTCCGTCAAGACGGGCAGGGGGGATTTTGATCCTGGCAGATGCAGACCGCCCCCGGCCCGCTCTGGCCCCAGGCCAACACAGGACAGGGAGCACAGGATTCCTGACCCAAGCCCAGAAAGGAGACAAACAAATCTGGCACCTGCTACACAGAACATGAGAATAAGCAGCAATGTTTTAATTCAATTACATTCTCAAAAATAAAAACAGAGCATATACTAAATTCACTTTTCTGGCCTTTTGCAAATTTGTGAGTCCCCAATACCTCTTCCAAAATTATCTGAGGCAGTTTGCATTGTTTGCAAACAAGAACAATTACAAAATCCCTCACACCTGTCTCTAACATGAAGGCTCAGCTCTTTCCAAAGCATGGCAGAGCTAATACTGCCTGGGAAACTTGGGAGGGGAGACAGGGTCAGGAAACAAGAACCGCGTGGTTATATCCTATTTCTGATCAGCAAGACTCTGAGTTTTCTTTATTATACTGATGTCGCACTTTGCAATCCCTATGACGAATTCATGGACATTATCCCAGAGAAGACCAACGAGGGCGGCATTTCCCTCTTTTTTCCATGCAGAAACAGGCTCAGAGAGGTAAAGGGACTTGTCTAAGGTCACACAGTACAAAGCAGGGACTTGTACCCGGGCTGACTGGTCATTTCATGCTCTTGCTGATGGGGCTTCCTTGCTGAATTGACTGCCTCCCTAGAATAGCTCACTCCTCAAATAGAAAAAACTGGTTCCAAAATAGGTCTTCCTAGAGTTATATCCGTAATAATGCAGTAATCTAATTATCCCGTACTTCATGATTTGAGAATATAAAACGTCTCGGTTGTCTCAGCAGCTAAATTTTCTGCTTCAGAGACCAGTGCCATCCACGCCACAACTGTGTGTTTATGCAGCGCCTCCACAGTCCGTGAGCTGCTCGGCGGGGGGGGGGGCAAAGTGCATGTCACCCTTTACCTCTGGTGTCTAGCACTGTGCCCTGCACGCTGCAGGGGTCAGGGAAGGTCTGTAAAGTGAATGAATGAGCAGCAACAGAAAAGCCATCCTACTTGATGGTCCCTTCCATCTCTCCTTCAGCTCCCCTCCGATGCACCCAGTGGCTTATTAATTATGGATGGCAATGGAGGCTCTGAAACAGAAGCCGATGTGGGTATAATCACACCCTGTGTTTGCATGATCATAAGCAGATTATTAAAAATGGATAAGGCAGCCATAATTGGGCTCCAGCCTACCAGAAATCTTAGAGGAAGCAGATGGAGCATTTGGACATTTTCTGTGCTTTAATCTAAACCAGCAGAAAAAAAAAATTGATTGGAAGATTGTCTTTCACATTCCATTATTGATGTCCGGGCTATCATTAGCAAAGGGGTCACTGCGAGAGCCTCCCCAGCAGAGAATCAGACACACGGGGATTTTATTTAGACAGAGTTAAACTTTGTTCTGTTCAGGCTCTTTTGAGAGTTTGGGCATTTGGCCAAGGTTGTAAGTGAATTTTTCCCCAAACACATTTCCCTTTCATTTTGAAATGGGCCTGGAAAGGAAATGATATTAACGCATTTTCAACTGTTTATGCTTTAAAATCATCTCGAATACTCATGGAGAGGCTTTGGTGGGACTAACAAGGGGGAGTTTTCTTAAAGGGAAATCATCCTGCATAACGAACGTGCAGGAAGGGTCTTGGGAAGCAATCAGTTCATATTTTTCTCGTGGAAAAAGGACATGAAAACCCATGGTTAACAAGTAAAATCATGTAAATAATCAAGGAGACCATTTATTATTGAGCACTTACACCATTTTGGGCATGGAGCCCAAAGCAGGGCTTGAACCCATGACCCTGAGATCAAGACCTGAGCTGAGAGTCAGAGGCTTGACTGAGTGTTCACTTTATAGAAAATAAAAGGTTCAAGGTCAAGAGACAAAGGCAAAATCTGAACCCAGCCCTGTCCGAATCCACATCACACCATCATCCACATTTGTTGTACATACGGGAGTCATCACAATTAATATTATTTTGTCACTACACACAGCATTAGGAAGTATCACATAAAGTCACTGACGTGAGGCCAAACAACCTTTTTAACATCCAGGTGTTAGGGGTGCCATCGGTCAGTTAGGTGTCTGCCTTTGGCTCAGGTCATGATCTTGGGGTCCTGGGCTCCCTGCTCAGTGGGGAGTCTGCTTCTCCTTTAGCCCCTCCCCCACCCGGCTCCTGCGTGCTTGTTCTCCCTCTCTAAATAAAATCTTAAAAAAGTAATAAACATCCAGGTGTTATTTAGCTTCTCTGAACCTCACCTTCCTTACTGATAAAATGGGGGTGTCAGTAATGTCTATCTGGGGTTTGTTGTAAGGATTAAATGACATAGTGTATCTAAAACAGTCAGGGAAGGGCCTCAAACATGGTGCTACATATGAGCACTGAAGAAAGGTTATTGAAATTATGTAGCATTTGCTGAAATGTTGCTCTTCTTACAACTGAATGATCCTTCCAGGCATCAGATCTGAGAGGTGGGAAAGCCTTCAGGAATTACTCACCCTGCTCCCTCCTATAAAGGCCCAGCGAAGAGACATGACATGCCCAAGGCAGAGAAAAATCAAGCTTGCCTCTGAAGAACTCGCAGCTTGAGGACGTAGCAGCTGCCACGAGAAAGTAGACAAGGGCCTCTCCTGCTCTCCCAGAGCCAAGTCGGCCAGCCCCAGAAAGGACCTCCTACCACTCTCTACAACCAGAAATGCTAAGAGGTAAGGAATGGGGAAAGCATGGTTTCTTAGTGGGGCTATATGCTTTGGGACTAAGCATGGGGGCACAGGAGAAGAATCATCTTATATTAGCAATGAGATTTCTATTTCTGGGAAATGACACAAGAGTGAGGGCTTACTGAAACATGCAAAAGCAAGCTAAAGAAACTCCATCAGGCCTGGTGGCTCAGGAAAAGGAAGTGCAGCTTGCAAAAAGAACCACTGAGTAACAGCACCTTAAGAGGCCTTCTCTTTGCTACCAGCCTCTAAGGCGACTTTACGCAGTTAGCAGAAGACGCCCCATCTGATACTTCCATCTGTCAGAAAACTAAAAGTGATACAAATCTAGAATGTCTATGATATAACCTGGGCTCCCGGAGATGTGGCATGGTTGTATAGTGCACAACCTACCCAACTGGACAGAGCAACCCTACTGGGTCCATTCACTACTTGCTACTCTGGAAATAGCAGTTTTACAGAATTAAGTGGAGAAGTCTTCTCTAACAGACATCTATTATTTGTGCTGCTACCATCCATTCATCCTTCTTACAGTAACGGTACCCCAACATTTCTTTTTAGGATATGGATGTGGCAGATTCCAATCCCTGCTTGAGAAGTGGACATATAACCTGTGCCTAAACCAGGCAGCATATCCCACCCCCTAGACTGTGACAAGTAGTTCAAAGACAAGCATGTGACCCAGCGAGCCAATGAGTCGATGAAAATGCTGGGAGAACAGAAAATATTCTTTCTGTATTTGGAATGGTGAGGATATAAGGAAGAAATCAGCTGGAGTGGGCATCATGCCACCATAAGGAACCTGAGAATCAAGGGGAGGCAGACACTTGGTGCATTGTTAGGGATACGCCTGACCCCAGCCATACCTGAGGTCACAACGACTCCCGAACACTTCAGTTACATGAAACAAATAAGATCTCTTTTGTCTAAGCCAGTCCGGGTTTGTTTTTATGTCCTTCACTTACAAAAGAGTCCTGAACGTCACAAAACCCTCACCGTGAGGACTCTGGACACCTGGGGCGCTTGAAGCGTGCCATGGTACCCTTGACAGATGCGGAGGAGTCACAGGCCCATGCTGGGATGGTGTGTGGCCTTATCTTCCTTCTCCTTCCCCAGGTGTTCAATCCCTGAATGTGCACCAACTTCCGGCTCAGGATCCATGGGGAGGGGGAGACGATTACTAGAAGAACCCACTGCCCCTATGTGGGAGGAAGTGGCAGACCTGGACAGAACTCTCATCAACTAAAAATAATGAAAAGAGGGTGCCTGGCTAGCTCAGTCAGAGGAGCACAGGGCTCCTGATCTTGGTGAGGTGAGTTCGAGCCCCACAGTGGGCACAGAAGTTGCTAAAAAATTTTTTTCAGGGGCGCCTGGGTGGCTCAGTTGGTTGGGCAACTGCCTTCGGCTCAGGTCATGATCCCGGAGACCCGGGATCGAGTCTCACATCGGGCTCCCTGCTCGGCAGGAAGCCTGCTTCTCCCTTTCTCATTCCCCCTGCTTGTGTTCCCTCTCTGGCTGTGTTTCTCTCTGTCAAATAAATAAAATATTAAAAAAAATTTTTTTTTCAACTTAAAAAATAGAAAGAAAAAAACCTGTGAAGCTTATGAGAACTATGTCATGAAATGGGCAGAAAAAAAGAAAAACACATGCTTTTAAAAATGATTTTCTGGGGCACCTAGGTGGCTCGGTCATTAAGCGTCTGCCTTCGGCTCTGGTCATGATCCTGGGGTCCTGGGATTGAGCCCCACATCGGGCTCCCTGCTCAGCAGGAAGCCTGCTTCTCCCTTTCCCACTTTCTCTCTGTCAAATAAATAAAAATTTAAAAAAACATTTTCTGCAGGAAATAGAAATAAATGTCAATGGCATGTATTTCATACTTTCAATAAAATTAAAGAAAATGCAGACATCATGAATCAAAAACATAGATGAGATTAAAAAAAGGGATGAAAATGATTATGGTTTCAAGGCAGAAAGGAATTAAACTGTTTAAACCATGCATTTGGTCCAGTAACAGCAAAATTAGCAATGCAGAAAAGCAATTCCCTGGCAAAAAGGCCAAGCTTGAGAAAGTTCACCAGGATTCAGAGGTGACCACAGCGACCACAGCGAGGGATGGAAGAAGCTTGTAGACAGTCAGTGTGGCGTCCCACACAGAAAATGTGTATCTATGAACAAGATACTTCAGCAAATATAGCAGAAGCAATAATCGATACAAGAAACAAAGTTTCTTGAATTAAAGACAAAATCAAAGCTGTGCTTCAGAGGCGTGCAAACTATACTGGCGGAAAAAAGAAAATCCAGAGACACCAAAACCTAGATGCATATCCTGGTACAGTTTTGACTTCAAGGAAAAGGACTGGACAAACACTCAGAGGAAGAGCTTACCGACAAAGGGAAAGAGCCTGACCTCAGACTTCACCTCTGTGGCATCAGGCAGAAGGCAACGTCCAGTTTCGAGGGTTCTGGAAGCCTGCGACCCCAGTGGCAGCCAGGCTGGGGTCCCATGAGCAGCAATGGGACTGCCTCTCCGTTACAGAAGGCCCACACCGTTCAAAATTCCCATTCTACACTCCCCAAGTCAGGCTCCCGCCAGACATCAGCTGATTCAAAACACAATTCTGAGCATGTGTGTCTGGCGTATAAACCAGAAGTTGGATGAAATGGATGCATTTCTAGGAGAGGATCGTCAACCTGCTTTAGCCCAGCAAGCACGCCAGGCATCTTGCTCCAGCAGCCAGCCAGCCGGCGAGGACGCCCCGTCTCCGTGGACGGTCTCTGCGTTGGCTGCCAGCGCTGGGGAACGCCGTCCGCGGAGCGGCTCTGCACGTGGCAGCTTTCCAGTCTGGGAGGCAGCCCGGCCATCGCGCTGGCTCCTGCTTCAGCGACCTCTGCCAACCCGCGGCCCTCTCCCCTCCTCTCAGGACAGGGACAGCAAGGGTGCCCTTCCGGGACCTTCAGAGCAACCTCATTGCTACCAGAGAAGTGGAAATGCCTTCAAGTTTCTACCAATCAGGTAAAGCTATTCCTAGGAAAGTATCGCAAACCAATGCAGAATTTCCTCCTGTTGTGTTGACTCTTCTCCTGGGAGGACAGGGGAGGAGGGGGCGGGGGCGAGGGTCCTGAATTCTCTCCTTTTCCCATTCATGGCCTCCTGAAACAGCAGCAGAAGTTTTTAACAAATCCCTTCTCTTCCCTGTGGAGGAAGCTATTGAGAGTCTTTCCAACACATGGAAAGAGAGAAGCCAGGCACAACGAGTAAACACTACACGGCGTGTCACGCGGTTCAGGTTATGTGAAGTCCTGAGAACAGACAAAATTAATCCTGGATGGTGAAGACAGAACGGTGATTACCTCTGGGGGGAGGGGCATGGTGACTGCCTGAAAAGGGGCACAAAAGGATTTTCTGAAATGATGGAATGTTCCAGATCTGGATCTGAGTTGCAGTTACACAGATGCATACAGATGTAAAAACTGATCCAACCATACCCTTGGGTTTGGTACATTTTACTATATGCAAATTGTACCTCGATCTAAATAAACATCCTCCAAAGTGGGTGAATAGAAAACAGAATTGCTTGTTTGGTAGGTATAAAAAAAATGCTTCTATAATTTCTTTTGGGCAGATTAGTCAGAACGTGATCCTTTTCTCAGTTCGGGAACCAAACCACATTAAAAGATCCTAGGGGATGTGAGGATTTTATAAAGGACCGAAAGGAACGATTTTCATCTTTTCTGAGAAAGTATAGAATGAAACAGGCTCCTCAGAGACTCGAGTCCCCACCCAAGTCACCGAGCCCTCAAGGCTGGAGGGACCAGCCCGAGATGATGAGAGAAAAGGCTGAGCTTCCCTGCAGGAGAAAACAAGCAGTAATAACCAGCTGGAGAAAATGCTTCAGACAGATTGAATGTGACAGAGGGGGAAAGGCCAGGCCTGGCAGGACATGCAGTCATTAAGGGCTTCGGGAGGCAAGGAAGAGGGTGATGTGAGGCCTGAGGGAGGAATCTTCGGGGCCCAGAGAGGTGCCTTCCTTCCCGAGGGGGTGTCTGGGAACTAGTAAGAACACAGGCTGGCGTGCTCGGCTGCTCTCGACTGGAGGAAATGACTGGGGACCAGCGCCAGCAAGATGATGGCGTTTAGCGGGAAGGAGTCATGTAGGAACGTGGGTCATAAAACGTGGTTCCCTCATCTGCCATTGTACCTGCCACTTATTACGCTATAATGCTGCATTAAGAGCCTCCCCCAACTCAGGGTTCAATTACCAGTCAATTAATTTTGCTTACGTTGTCTATAGAAAAGCTGGAGTTTGCTCATCTAGCCCCTGAGGTTTCTCAACCTCAGCGCTGCCCGTGGTTTGGGCCAGACAGTTCTCTGTCACGGGGGCTGTCCAGTGCACAGAAGGATGCTCAGCAGCGCTCCTGACCATAGAGCCCACTCGATGCCCAGGGCACCGTCCTCCTAGTTGTGACAATCAAAAATGTCGCCAGATGTTGTCAAATACCTGCTGGTGGGCTAACTCGCTTTCAGCTGAGAACTACTGCTCCTGGCTGAGCTGAGCTGGGCTCACCTGGGCTCGGGGCTGGGTCCAGGCTGGGTCCAGGCGAGCGACCCGCATCTCCTGTCCTAGGACCAGCTGGCCAGCTGGTTCTTGTAATCACTGCAGACGCACAAGGGAGCAAGCCCAAGGGCGGGAGCACATTTCAAATCTTCAGTCATGTGACATCAGCGCCAACAGCCCTTTGAGCAAAGCATGTCACATGACCAAGGCCAACGCTGATGGAGTAAGGGAGATATTCTGCCATAAAGGAGGGGTGAGGGGTGTGAATATTTATGGGATAATAATCCAAACCATCCCCGCCATCAACCCCATGACTGGTGTAAGATGATATTAGTCTAGGAAGCTACCTTTTATCTCAAATTATCCTAGAGGACAGGGAGGGAGTGTGATACAATGAGCAGAGAGGGGGAAACTCCCATGAGTTAGGAGAATCTGGATTATATCTGAAGGCTTGCTCCTTCAGGATGATGGATTTTCATCTGTATTCTTAAACCCATGTGCAATGGCTGGACCAGCCCAAAGAGGAGACAGCCGGGCTGCCACGGAGAACAAAAAAATGGACTTGGACCCAGAAGACCTGATTTCTAGTCCTTGCTCTGCCATTTCCTGTGTTTGACCTTGGGCCTGGCTCTGGACTCCATGACAACTTCGGTTTCCTCATCTATGAAAGGGGGTTACGTGTATTTCTACCCAATAAAGCTGGTGGGGGTGGGGTAGGGGTTAAGTGACATAATGCACGTGGCTGACCGTCTACAAGATGACTCCACCCATCCTTCCCGCCGCTGTACACAGTGCCAGTCCTCCCCTGACAGCAGGGCTCTAAGTCCCCCGCCCTTGACTCTAGACTGGCCTCAGGGACTGGCTTGCCTAGGAGAACACGACACAAGGAAGGTTCTGGGACCACAGGCCTAAGAAGTCCTGCAGCATCTGCGTGGACCTCTTGCTATGCTGGCTCTCAGGAGGCTTCTCCCCGGATCCCAGCTGCCCTGCTGCTAGAAGCCCAAGCCACGTGGAGAGGCTGTGTGTGGGCACTCTGGTCGGCAGCCCCTGCTGAACTCCCAGCCCCCCCGCCCCCCGCCAGTCGTGGGACAGCGCCACCTAGGACACTGATCCCCGCACAACCTTCAGGTGACCACAGCACCGACTGACATTTACTGCCACTGTATGCAAGATACTGTGTGAGCCCCGCTTGTTCCCATGGGAGCAGGAGGTAATAATGAAGTACCAGTGTGAGTGATTACAGGAGGCTGTCACATGGCCACGACAACCAGAGCGGCATCATGCCCTAAAGAAGTCTTATCTTAGGGCTCTATGGCCATATTCATACGCACGTGGCCCTACCATAGTTATCACACTGAACACCTGTGCGTTGTGCTGCTCAAGAGACACCGTGTCTTATTCTAATAATACAGCACCCCACTTTTCCTATGGAGGAACCACCCTGTCCCTGATATGGTCTGGGAAGGGGTTTCCATATGGAGCTGCCCGTTATTGCAAATAAAAATATAGCCTATCCAGTCAATTTCTGTTGTTTATCTGAAATTCAGATTCAACTGGGGAGGCTGTATCTTATTTTATGGGAACAAATGTACTCCTATACCCGGCCTCAGGAGGGGGGATGACCTACACTAAGCTGAGGGAGTGCACTGCATTCTCCTAGCCATGGTGATCACATCAGTATGGCTGGATTACTTAATCCAGAGCAATGAGAGAAGGACTCTCAGGATTTGTGTGGGATGGGGATCCTGTCCCTCCTGCTGAACTGGGTGCTGTGATGATGAAAGATTCGAGCTGCCAGAACCTGAGAATAGAGATAACCCAGAGGGAGCAGATCAGAACAATGGAGCATCATATGCCCTAGATCAAGCCTTTCCTGAAGCTCATCCCAGGCAGTCACATTAAGAGCCAGCGCACACTATCGAGCATGTTCCCGTTCCACGTCTGTAATGAACTTGGGAGCACATATCCAGAAGAAGCCTCCATGAGCTGGGTCCCTGCATGACCATGATGAGTAGAGGTCCCCTCTGGATCCTGAAGGTCACTAGCATCAGCAAGAAACAAGCCTCTGCTGGGCTAAGCCACGGACACAATGGAGCTGTGTGTTAACTTTAGCACACTCAGTCTGTCTACACAGACTGAGCCCAAGAACTAGACAACACGACGTGTGCTTTCCCACAGACAGAAGGTAAGCTGTAGTACTTCAGTGTGGCAACATTTTAGTAAAAGGTTTTCTCCTCCTTTACTTATGCTGTGACTCTCTCGGTGGGCTGGCTGGTCTTAAAGAGATGGAGGACTAGACTATTTTAAAGAGGTAAGCGTGTGTGTCTGCGTGCTCCTCCTCGTGCAGCGGCAAGGGAGCGCGGGTGGACAAGGGAGAGCTGGGCGGGGGTGACAATCTCAGCTGTACCTGCTATTTCCAGCGCCCAGCATGCTTCATGGCCCTCGGGGTGTTTCGACATGGTCCAAAATCGGCCGGGTTTAAAACATTCAACGTGCGAAAGCTTTTACGGAGTCTCAGGTTGAATGCAAGATTTTTGAAAGCAGCTGGATAATTTTAGAGCAAGTATAACCTGCTGCTAGGATGAATGCAATCAATCTAAAGGCCTTAGAAAATCACCACCATCCACGGAAGAGTGTCAGGATTTCTACACTCTGTGGCAGGCGTGGGGGTAATCCCCCAGGCCTGCATCAAGTTCTGGTCTCTCTGACAGACAGCAGAGAACAAAAGGGAGGGGGAAGTCAACCTGAATACACACAGTCCTTCTCTCCCGTGCCCGCAGGGAGGAAGGTGAGCGAGGAGTCACAGAGCCCCCAGGACCGAATGTAGAGATGCAGAGCTGGGGAGGGGGTAAGGTGGAGGCGTATGTATTCCACAACCACACTCAGAAGCAAGCCTGATATTTTAAAAGCAAACAAAAAAACAACAAAACCAAAAAAACGTGGTGCAGAAGTTCTATTTTAGCTGGACCCAAAACTACAGTCTTTTTTCCGCTGTACCGTGGATATCAGAGTTCCTTTCTGTCCGTAAATTCTTGATAGGACCCCCACCACGTGCGGAGACCCACAGGAAACATCATCAAGGAGAGGCGGCTTTACTGATTTACCGAGTCTCTGCAGCACACTCTGTACTGGGAAAAACTGTTCACACTTCTCGCCGAGCCCTGGTAACAAAACCCGAAGGTCCTTGTTCTCCAAATAAGGAAACTGAGGCTCAGAAAGAGGACATGACCTTGCCCAAGGTCAGAAAGTCCTTGGAGGAAGCCTACCTGACCCCAGATCCACCGACTCTCAGCCACATCTTGCCACAGCCATGTAACAAAGAGTAAGACACAAATGCTGCACTCAACGAGCTTATCAAGAGTGGGGGTGGGGGGAGACACATTAAATAAGAATTACAGGACTCCAGAAAACATGCGAGGCTGGCCTGATCAGGCAAGAATTCAAGGAGAAAATGAGACTCCCAACTGAACAAATGTTCATTTCTTTTTTTCACATTGTGTTGAGAGTTAATCATACTCTTTGCTCTATGGCTTACCATCACCATTGGTCTGTGCACGGTCCCTTTCTCACCTATACATTAATAATGTGTTCACCTCCGTTCTCATTCTCCTCTGCCATAGGCAGTCCATTCTCCTATGTTTAATGTGTATCTTTTTGCTTGAGTGTGTTCTTGCGAAATATGTATTGTTTCAAACGTGGGTTTTTAAAAATTTACATAAATGGTATTGTGCTGGAAATCCCATTCCCCTTTCTGCATTTGTCACTTGGCGCCGTACTTTTAAGGACACTCCATGTTGCTCTGTGTTCACCTATTCTGCTGCGTCAAGGCGCCGCAGGGGGGCTCTGCATTGTGGACCCCCCACCTTTGCCCCCTAACTTTCCCAGGCAGGGCAGTGTGATGGTGGCCGCCTCCCCACCACTGTCCTCACAATATAGGACTGCTGTTCGGAGTCACACCTGGCCGCCTTTCTCTCAGTCCAGGAAAGTCCTCGTAGCCCCGTGTTCGCACCAACACAAAGCAGTATTCTATTTTTGCTAGTCTAATAGGCGTGAAGTGACATCTTGAATTGTTTTAATTTTGGTATTTCCAATGACAAATGAGTTCACTGAAAATGTACAGATTTTTTTCAAACCGCCTGCCACGTGCTGGGCACCGTGGGGGTTAGGACACAAGTACATGACCCCGATCTCACTAAGGTAAAATGAGGGTACTCGGTAAGGTCAAGCAAATTAACAAAGGAGGTTTTAAAGGTGGGAGGACAGAAAGGGCTTGCAGTGAGATCTACTGGGGATCCCATCATCTAAAGCCAAAAATAATACATTAGCAAGTGTTGACTGGTCTTCTTGTCCCAATGTGGTCACCAGTCTGAAGGACCCTCTCTTGTCTGTCCATCCTCGAGTGGTATCACACCGGAAGGGTCTTTTGTTAATGAGAAGAAAACTCAATTTCAAAACACTGGAACTTCACCAAAAGCTGAATTTGTTTTAACACAACAGCCATCTCCTCACCATTCTGCTCAGTTTCTTATTGAAAGCAAATGTAGCCACAATTAAAGAGACACCACGAGGCCCCACGGCAGAGCAGTCTGAGCCAATGAGAACTTTCCTATCGACAGAAATGCTAGATCAAATATTACAACAAACACATGGATGAGTTCACAGGAAAGAAAGGGGGATCCCTGAACACCGCCAACGAAGAGAACACGGATGGTCAGAGTGTGCCGCGGCGACCCGGAGAGGTAACTGACCACAAACAGGCTTTAGTTGAGGAGTTATGTCCGGAGGGCTGTAAACTCATGTGAGATTACCTAGAACTGAGACCCCTGTGTAAAGCTGGGAATCTTCGAGAGGCTGCCATTGTTGGAATGGAGCCCTAGAGGAAGTCTTCCCACTGGCCCAGCAGAACCACCTGGACACTGTCTTTACTCAGGGCTCAGGGAGGAAAACCTAAGTCTCCAGAAACCGAAACCCTGAAGTTGTGTTTAGGACACAAGAATTCCAAAGCAAGAAATTAACACAAGAGTTTGTCCCAATGCAGTAGGAGCAAATGCAAAGCCGCTCAGAAACACTCCCACAGAAAGGGGAGCCCTCCTACACTGTTGGTGGGAATGCAAGCTGGTGCAGCCACTTTGGAAAACAGTGTGGAGATTCCTCAAAAAATTAAAGAAAGAGCTACCCTATGACCCTGGCATTGCACTACTGGGTATTCACCCCAAACATACAGATGTAGTGAAAAGAAGGGCCATATGTCCCCAATGTTCATTGTAGCAATGGCCACAATCGCCAAACTGTGGAAAGAGCCAAGGTGCCCTTCAACAGACGAATGGATAAAGAAGATGTGGTACATATATACAATGGAATATTACACCTCCATCAGAAAGGATGAATATCCAACTTTTGCATTGACATGGACTGGACTGGAGGAGATTCTGCTGAGTGAAATAAGTCAAGCAGAGAAAAGTCAATTATCATGTTTTCACTTACCTGTGGAGCACAAGGAATAACATGGAGGACATTAGGAGAAGGAAAGGAAATGTGAATTGGGGAAAATCAGAGGGGGAGACGAACCACGAAGGACTGTAGACTCTGAGAAACAAACTGAAGGTTTTAGAGGGGAGGGAGTGGGGGCATGTGTGGGCCCGGTGATGGATATTAAGGAGGGCACATCAGCAATGAACCTGGGAACATTGCATCAAACCCGAATGATGTATTTTATGGCAATTAACATCATACACAGAAAGAAAGAAAGAAAGAAAGAAAGAAAGAAAGAAAGAAAGAAAGAAAGAAAGAAAGGAAAAGAAAAGAAAAGAAAAGAAAAGAGGAAAGGAAAGAAACAAACTCACGCACACTTCCACAGCCACGAGACATGGAACCCAGAGGGCAAAAACCACCCTGGAGAAGATGAGCTCGGTAATTTAAAAATTACAAAGCACGCCAGGAAATGATCCATCGTAATGGAAAGTAAGAAATATGGCAAAAAGGGAATGGATATCCCAAAGAACTTAAAATAATAAAGCAATTTTTTAGAAGATTTTATCTATTTTTTAGAGTATGTGCATGCACGCACGAGCAGGGGTGGAGGCAGAGGGAGAAGCAGACTTCCTGCCAAGCTGGGAGCCTGAGGTGGGATTGGATCTCAGGACCCCGGGATCATGACCTGAGCCAAAGGTAGAGGCTTAACCAATTGAGCCACCCAGGTGCCCTATAATAAAGCAATTTTAAAAAAAGATAATAAAGCAATTTACTTTTGTTAAAGCTTTTATTGTACTATTTACTGGAGAGAGAGACAAAGAGAGCTTAAGTAGGGAGAGAGGAAGAGGGAGAAGCAGGCCTCCCGCCGAGCAGGCAGCCCGATGCAGGGCTTGATCCCAGGACCCCAGGATCACAACCTGAGCCAAAGGCAGACGCTCAGATGGCTGACCACCCAGGTGCCCTGGTAATAAAGCAATTTAAAATAAACTGTAAATAAATATTTTAAGTTGAGGTGAAACCTCAGTTAAAAATAAATAGAAAGCTCTTGAAAGGTGCAAAATAGGACAGACAAATAAATAAATCTTTACTATAATTAAAGAGATTAAAAGAAAAAAAACACAAATAAAAAAAGAGCACATTATAGAGGGGAAAAAAACGCCAGGCAAATCCAAGTTTTGGCAAAAATTCTAGCCTTTCCAAATTGAGCCTCGTACTTGTTAGAAACAGGTACTCTCAAACAAATGAAAAATACAAACGAAGTTTTGTATAGTTTGACACAGGGAGCCTAAAGAAGGAAAGGGGGAGAACGTGAAGTGCTAGAGCACATTCACTAGCAGGTACAATATGAGTCTAACAGGAGGTCCTCAAGGGAGGAAGGAGAGAATGTGGAAGTAGAAGTACTCAGAGAGATGATGGCTGAGAATTTTCCAGAACTGACAAAATGGCATTAAACCCTCAGATTTAGGAAGCAAAATGTGTCCTGATCAAAAGAAAATAAAACCTAGTCCATTAAGATACGTTGTAAAGAAATTACAGAATGCCAGATAGCAAAAAGCAACCAGAGATACATGACACGTTGCCTCTAGAAGAATGACGAGTAGATTCAGAGTAGTTTTCTCAACGATAGTAAGGAATTTCAGAGGATGCTAGAATTATACCTTCCAGGATCGCCGGAGAATGACCACCGGCATAGAATTCTGCTAACTACTAATCAAGAGCAAAGGCAACGAAAAGACATTTTCAGGGGTAAAAAAAAGACACTGGCAGGATATTTACTGGTGACAAGACAACTACGGGGCATACTTTGGTAGAAAGCAATTCATCTCAGGAGGAGGTGGAGAAAAAGTGATGTGAGCCAAGGAATTAGGAAAGCTCTAGAAAAAGCTACACAGCTATTTACTCTCTTTCAAAAAGGCAGGAATAAAAATCCCAGGATCTGGGTTGTAAGTGAAATCCTACACGGCACACGGTCTCAGACGTGGGATGATGACAGCGGCTAGTAGCTAAGGTTCCTGGATTATTTGGGAGGAAGGTCCGATCCTGATACATTCTGAGATGGTAATGGTAAAATCACAAGGATGACCCCTCGGCGAACACAGGCAGAAGAGAGAACTCCTAGAGATGTCAAAGGAGAGGAGGTGGCGAGGCTTTCGAGCCCCCTTGTGGCTTGGAGCAGTGCCTCCGGAGAGTTCCGTCATCTGCTCCGGAGCAACGTATGTTCGCCCTGACAGCACGAGGCAGGTCACGGAGGGAACGCGAACTATGTCACCGTCCCCAGCACGCAGCTGGATGTCAGTCCCGCTACCTCCCCGTGCAGCCAGTCGCTCAGCTGCCCCTCTAAATGCACCCTAAAACCATCAAGGAATTCCTATTTGGCAAAAGCAGGTGGCACCTCTGACATAATGAAGTTTCTGTGCCAAGCAAAGACGACGCAGACCGGGCTGGGCGGGGGGCGGGGGTGACCTCCCTGATAGACGTGCAATGGACATGCGGTGGCATGAATTCCACTTAGGGAGTCCGGGGGAAATCTTGTGCTCTTTGACACAAGGGCACTCCTCCTTGGGCGAAGCTGCCTGTGGAATCTCTGATTCCATCCGCTTCTACTTGCCTTTCTCAGTCAGGTGACCATCACCATCAAACTCAAAAGTGGGAATCGATTTGATGTCAAAGATGACACGCGTATGGCCGATTCAGTTTCTGTGCACGCGAACAACACTGGCACCTAAGCTGCCTTCGGAGCAAACGTGAAGGCTACTCTTAGTCTTATTTTGCACAATTTTGGGGCTTCCCCCTCAAAACGACTATTTATGTGAAAAAGCTGAGGTAGAAAAAAACAGAGCTCTTTGCAAAGATCACACTCCTGTCGCATGCCTCTGAAGGCAATCAATTTCCATTGCAATAAGATGAATCCTCCGCAAACTGTTGCGGGTACATATTTATAAATGTGAGGGGGATGGGAATAGAGCTTTCAGCATGTTGTCAAAGAAATTTATGAGCAAAATGGAGCTAGAAGCATCTGAGGCATTAATTCTAACTAGCAGGAGTGGCAAGTGGGGGGTATATCTGATCTTCGGGTGCAAGGACGAAAAACTGTTCATTATCTATAAAAAAAAAAAAACAAAACCCCACCAGCATTTAATATGCTGCCTTGAGTTGAAGAAAAAAAGAAACGTCCTGGCCACCGTGGAAAGGAAACCCCACCTAAGTCACCAGAGTTACCTGTGCACAGCTGCTTTTGTGTCAGAAAGAAAGCAACGTGAGACATGCTGCTCGAAGGAATGATTTCAAGTATCAAATGTGACTGACGGGCCATTCAAAATTACAACTATTCTGAAGCTGTAGGCAGAAAGGAACACCGTTGTGCTCCTCCTTCACTATATACACTTTTGTTCTTTTCAAGAGCTCCTTCCAGATTTCCGAGAAGCTTCTCACTCTTCCGTGCCTTTGCAGCGGTGAGCCGCACCTGGGCGCCCAGAGCTGTGCTCGGTCCTGGCCTGCCCGGGGGCCACGCACACACTCGTTCTCTCGGCAGTGACCAATGTTACACGGTGCCAGGCACGGTGCCAGGCACAGAGGAGAGAGCCCGCGATACAGCGGTGCCCCACTGCACAGCGGCAAGAGTGCTTGCGAACATCTCGTGCAGCGAGGGACGGTGTTCTTTGTGTGCCAAGGGCAGCACAGGGGGGCACCAGGACCACCCAGCTCAGCACACTCATGGGGCGACAGTGTCGGCTGGTGTAGGGGCAGTGAGATGGGGGGAACTCAGGGCTTGTGGTGGGCACGGAAGAGCAGTGCCAGGCTGGGCTGGGCAGTCCGGTGCTTGTGCAGTGAAACCACAATGTCAGCATCGTCACACCCATGAGTCCAACGGTAATGACACCACGGCAGGATTTCCCAGGGAGAGCATCCAGGGAGCCCTCTCTCCCTGCAAACCGCAACAGGGCACGCTCCAGCCAACACCGGAACTGCCCACCCTGCCACCTGCAAGAAGGAAGAACAGAGGTTCATCCTCTGTAAACACTGCCTCCCCCCCCCCATTCCTGCCCTCCTCTGACCCCCCCGCCTTTCATTTGCATGCAGCTCTAGGAGCTTCCGCCGCTGGGTTTCAGCAGGCGTGGATACCTAATCGATAGCTTCTCGTAATGATTTTCTCCCCAGTGAGGACTCTGGTCCAAACTCCACAGCTAGAAGCACACATGGACTGAACTACACAAGGATGTCCGAGCAGCCAGAGAGGCAATTCACCGGTTATGATTTCTGAGGGCTCACTCCGTGGCTGCCGTAGGAGAGAGAAGCATCCGCCAACTGTCAAAAATGCCTCTTTGATCCCATGCTGCCGATACGGCACCCAAAGGCCGGTTTACTGGGAACGCAGTCCAGGGGAACCCAAAATGGATCGTTCAAAATCCTGGGCCCTGGAACATCGTATTCGGAGTCCCAACTGTGTGATGAATTTTTGCTCAGAGAGATCCTTGAGCTGGAAGGATCTTTAAGTTGATTTTCTCCAAATATGTCAATCATATACAATTCTCCATAATTCTGGCCATATTCTTGCACTTGTGTTTACTTCACGTTTCTCTTTAAAATCCACTTTTTTTTCTTTTCCTTTTTTTGCTTACATGAGTCTGTCTTTAGGTTTGTTTTTTTTTTTCCCCTAAAATGTTGTTAGAAGCACAAATGAAAACAGTATCTCTTGCCACAAAGGGGAGGCAATTGTAAAAACAAACACAGGAGATTTAGTTCTACCCAGGTGGTATCACGGTGTCGGAGACGTGTCACAGGCCTGTGAACGCCACGCTGAGACCTTCTCTTCGACAGAATCAGAAGGAAGCAATGAAAACTAACAACAAAATCACGTGCTCAGAACGTGTCATGCAATGTGAGTACGTGTCATCCCAGATCACCTGGGTCATGATGCGTTCTCCTCTCAGAACACCCAAGTCCTGTCTAACTCTAATTCTCTAAAAGAAAATACAGACACTAAGAACACTCAAGTCATTCACCCGAGGTGAAAGGCAAGTCCATGAACTTACTGAATCTAGAACATGGATTTCTTGTTTTTTGGACACTAATGTTGGACTGAGATTTCCTTCCCTCATGGCGCAGGACCCTGAGCACCACTTAAGATGATTCCTCAGAAGTCCTCGGATTCCCCAGCAGGGCTGAGCTCCAGTCTCCATACTGCTGGCAAGCCCTCCCTCTTCCCTGCACCCCCGTCCTCCCTCTGCATCAGTCCTGCTTTTGGGAAGCACTACCTAAATAAACTCCCTGCACTCATGTTCTTGTCCAAACTCGGACATATGGGAAGGTCAAGAGTGCCAAGCTCATGCCCTCCACAGAAGGTGCCCGTGTAAGTCACACTGGATAGAAACTCAGAGAGGGCATGCTCTCCTGAACAGAGAGTGTGCACAAAGCCCAGGGATGCAATAGAAGGAAGGAGCAGAAAGAGGCCATCCACCAGCAAGAGCGCTAGACCAAAAATTCGCATTCCGGTGGGAAATACTGCAAAAAGATCCAGTAGTTCCAGGAGGCAAAAGATGGTTACAATGCCCCCCACCCCACGTTCCTGGTCCTTTCTCTAGTGACAAAAAATAGGAGATGTCTGGGTCCTCACTGAGGACCTGGGGATGCACTTAAATTACATGCCAGGAGTTCCAAGAATTTTTTTTTTTTTTTTTACAAGATGTACTTAAGATGAGACCACAAGAGCCAAGACATGAAAACGACCCAAGTGTCCAGGAAGATGTTGTATATGTACACAACGGAACATGATTCAGCCATGGGAAAAAGGGAAATGGGTCACCTGCCTACTGCTCCAGAGAGGAGAGAAAGATCACCAGGTACACTGAAGGATAAGGCAGTTCAAAAACTCGGTATAAGGAATGAGAGTACTGTTGTCAAAATAGCAGAGCCACGGCAAGAAACAAAAGTAAGGTCAGAAAAATCGCCAGCTGCATTGTCCTTGGGACACAAGAAAATATTCCATCTGCACACCCAGGGACAAGGTATAATCTCGGGGCAGTAACAGCTGCAGAGTGACCAACAGTGACGGGAAAAGGAAAAGCCAAGACTGGAGCTGGAACCCCAGATGCCACGTGTCAAACTACGGGTCAGTGAAGAGAACAAGTCAAGAGAAACAACAATCAGAGGCAAAGGAAGAAAGTTCTGGAAGAGGTGAGAAGCAAACAGGAAAAATCTGCAAAACTGATCAAGGTTTTTTTTCTCATTTTAAAAAAAAGATTTTATTTATTTGAGAGCGAATGAGCATGTGAGCACACAAGCACAGGTGGGGAGGGGCAGAGGGAGACAGAGAAGCAGACTCCCCACTGAGCAAGGAGCCCGATGTGGGGCTTCACCAAGGGACCCTGAGATCATGACCTGAACTGAAGGCAGAGGCTTAACCGACTGAGCCACCCAGGCGCCTCTGAATAAGAATTTAATGGGGAACTGGGTGAACAGATAAGGTGATCAGAAGTGCTATTTAGTGGAAGGCAAAGTCAGGAACCACACCTGAACATATCCTGATAAAACGCTTTAATTAAAATAGAGAAAAATTAAATAATTATCCAGGCAGGGGAAAAATGAAATAATTTGTATGCAGAGTGAAAAAAAAAATGAATGCAGCTGACGTCAAACTTCTCCTCTGCCATATACACAGAAACACAATACGGGTATGCACACTTGAAAACCACACACACCCTAAGACAGCAGGACCACATCTTCAGAGGTGTTTTTGAAAAGATGTCCTAAAATTTTTAATTCAGCCAGATTATCACTCATGCATGAGAAAAGCAGAAAGAGAGTCTCTGAATCTGCAAAGGGCTCAAATTAAAACACTAACTGAAAAAAATTTTTTTTCTTCCTAAGAGTTTGTCCACTGGTTGAGAGATAAATAAAAATGAACAACTAAAGAAAGGTATTAATTATGGAGAAAGGAAGGTGAGGCTTGGTACCCGTAAACACAGACTTGTGCTGTTACTACAGTTTTGAAGCTGAAGGACGACATCAAATGTAGAATTTGAAACAGAAGACACATTACAGGAGACGGTTTAGTAACGATCACTTAGCAGAGTCCCATGCAACAGTGGCTGTCGCTGTCCATTCTCTATGGCTCCTGGGGATGACCTTTCCTCAGTTCTCGGCTAAGACTGGCTTTTACCTGCAGTGCCTTGTCTAACTCTTCCCGTACTTACACTCTCTCAAGCATGTCCATGATTTACCAGCAGATAGAGTCTGGGGAAAACGCTCCCCTCCCACACCATCCCCCACCATCCGCCCCAGCCACTGTGCTGAAAATTAGCTTGAAAATGGTTTTCAAGATCATGCTAAGAAAATACCTTTAAGATACACTGAGTGCTTTATGAGGGCTAAATATTAGATTTTGTCTACTTCTTTTGCAGCATCATAAAGATGCTTGAGCTCTTTGGGGATTTTTAAAAATCTGTGGTTACACGGTCTTTCTCATTCCTAATTTTGTGTATTTGTGTTAGTTTTTTTTTTTTTCTTGATTAGATACCATTGGTTTTTGTTGATTTTATTAATCTTGCAAAAACTCAGTCCTTGGGTTTAGTGTTTATTTTTTATTTTACTTATTTTTTAAAGCTTTTATTTGACAGAAGCACAGCTAGAGAGGGAACACAAGCAGGGGGAGTGAGAGAGGGAGAAGCAGGCTTCCCGCCGAGTAGGAAGCCCAATGCAGGACTTGATCCCGGGACTCCAGGATCATGACCTAAGCTGAAGGCAGACACTTAACGACTGAGCCACCCTGGCGTCCCTAGTATTTTTTTTTTTTACTGCTTTCCTAGATTCAACTTCTGTTTTTATCTTTCTGAAAAACTCTTTCCTTATGTTTGTTTCATCCTCCGGCTAACTTTTGGGGCAGAATCCTTAGTCAATTAATCTTTTTCATGCATAAGGAAGCCAAGTTGCTGCAGTATTCAGCTTTGGCTACATTCGCCTGGTTTCAGCAAATAGTATTATACACATTATCATTACTTTCTACATATTGCACACCTGCATAAGTTATGAAATTCTTCATTTACCTGAGCAATTGAGAAGTGCAATTTTAACTCCCAAGGTTAGCCTTTTTGTGGTTTATAAGACATGGTGATGCATATTATTTGGTAATATGGAGGAACACAGAGGTCTGAGAGCTCCAGCAATCAAAATTTCTGCTCCAATAAGGAGTAACATGCAGGACAGTAGGAGAAGGAAAGGAAATGTGAATTGGGGGTAAATCGGGGAGGGAGATGAAACATGAGAGACTTCAGACTCAGAAACAAACTGAGGGTCTTGGAAAGGAGGGGATGGGGGATTGGTGAGCCCGACGGTGTGTACTGAAGGCACGAATTGCACAGAGCGCTGGGTGTGGGGGATAAACAACGAATCTTGAAACATTTAAAAAATAAAATAATGTAAAAAAAAAAAATTAGCTGCTCCACTGCAGGGAATCAATGTTGGGAGTTAGGCTCTGGGCTGCAGTTCTGGTGATAAGCCTTACAATAACATTTAATGGTTTAGACAATGTGGGCATTATTTCAATAAACATTAACATCACAAAGGCAAAGTGGAATAAAACCCTGGGCAACCATACCACGGATAGTGTTGAGGCAGGGCTGGGGGAGGTTGGGAGCCCTGATCCTCTATTACTTTTTGCTAAGGCATTGTTTGGCCAGATGTAAGGGCAACTGTTAAAAGCAGAGAGAAGCTTGTATAACTTCCACCCCAGTAGAGGGAAGAAAAGAAAGCACCACTGATCCAACAGCAGAGTTAGGAGTGCGGGGGAAAAAAAAAAAAGAAGGAAAATGGACAAAATAAATAATAGAGAAAAATTCAAATCGGTTGATAATCAGAACACACATAAACATGAAAACTCTTATTGAAAGATGATTATCAGGCTGCAGAAAGACATAGAAGCCAGCCAAATTCTATTTGCCCAGAAACACATCTGAAATGAGATGATGTTAGAAGTATGAAGTGAACCCACGCGAGCACCCCGAAACCCTCACCATCTCTTCCGGAAAGAGAAAGAAAAAAGTATCTGGAGGTAAAAACAATCAGCTAAAATTTTCGGAAAGTAAAATACAAATAGACAGCAGGCATATTTAAATCGCCACCAAAAATTTTCAAATTAAAAGGAGATTATTTTCATGCGTTAGATTGGCAAAGATCCAATCGGTCGTTGCGAATCAGCGCTGACAAGGTCATGAGGGGAAAAGCCCCTCCGGGCTCCGCCAGCGAAGCAGAAATGTCTCCACCACATTATTACAGGGGAAGGGGAGGGGCTGGCAATGTCTGTCAAAGACTTTCCTTTCCTTTTCCTTTTAAGTATGCTTATTCTCAAACCCAGAAATTCTTCCGTACGAGATGGACTCTCAGGGAAAGGACATGGACAAGAGGCTTGCTGCTGACATTTTCAGGTAATAAAACGTGGGACGATCTATGTGTCAATAAGAGATGTGATGAAATAGAGAGTGGTCTGACTGAAGGCACTTAAAATGATTCTGCAGATCCACGCATACTGTGAGGGAAGGCTACCCATGTCATACTGTTAAATGCAACTGCAAGTTAAGAAACGATGTAAAATTGGGGCGCCTGGGTGGCTCAGTTGGTTAAGCGACTGCCTTCGGCTCAGGTCATGATCCCGGAGACCCGGGATCGAGTCCCACATCGGGCTCCCTGCTCGGCGGGAGGCCTGCTTCTCCCTCTCTCACTCCCCCTGCTTGTGTTCCCTCTCTCGCTGTGTTTCTCGCTGTCAAATAAATAAAATCTTAAAAAAAAAAAAAATGATGTAAAATAATGTGCACGTGTGCAGAGAGTGGTATGAGGGGTCTGGACGGGGAGAAAGCAGAATGCTAACAGTGTTTCCAACCAAAAGTACCATTGTGGGGGTGGGGAATTTTTAACCCTTTTTTTTTTTATCAGTTTTCTTATTTTGCCACAACGTGCAGTTCTATTTTAATTTTCTAAAGAATATACGCACATCGCTCAAAAAAACCATAAATGTGTATAGTGACGCTCTCCCTCCTACCCCATCCACCCAGGATTCTTGTGTGTACCCTTTCAAAATTTATGTATGCACAAGTTAGAAAATTCAGATATATATTATGCCCCCCCCTGCTTCAAACAAAGTGTGTGTTTTTCAGCTCACTCTTTTCTCACCCGGACAATAGATCCCGAGAACGTCCCATGGCAGTGTGTATTCACCCCTCTGCTGCACTCCACCACATGGCTACTATCTTTGTGTGTGTGTTTTCTTACTTCTTTACTTAGAGGTGAATTATAATCAGAAAAGCCTGATATCTGTATGCTGGGGACGTTGAGAATGGTGACCAAAGTCAGACACCTTGATGTGTAGTATGATCACCTTTTCTAAAACAGATCGATAAGATTTACTGAAGCTGACCATACAAGCATCCAGATGGACCAGCAACCATAGGAAAATGGCAACATCAAGAAATATAAACAGTCTTTCCCTCAGGGGCCCGCACGGAGGAAGAGGCTGGACGAACGTGTAGCCCCTGCTCCCCGCGGTTAACGCAGGCCACCCTTCACGTCCTCCCTGTCACTGCGTTCATTTACTCCCGGGCGGCGTGTGGCCTGCCTTCTCCAGCTACTCGGGCTCCAGAGCTCTTGCAGCCACTTCCGCAAATCCGATCACCACCCACAGGCAGGCGATACGCATACCTCTGCCTCCAGCCCCAGAAACTTTGGTACCCCAGCCACCTAAGAAACCCACTCAAACCAAGTCCAGTAAAAGTGGGGTTTGGGGAAGGATTCAGGGAGCCCAGCGGCCCTCGTGGCTGCTCTCTGTTGTGTACACATGGTCTCCGTGTCCAACTCCAGACACCACGGGAAGAGAGAACAGGACTGGGTGCCCATTTCTGGCTGTGGCTGGGAAGTGAACTCCTGTGGGGCTTCTGGGGCTCTGGGAAGCACAGTTCTTTACCAGGTACTGGGAAGATGCAGCTGTGGACACCTCCAGTCCAGGGGTGCTCTGGCTAGGGAGGTGCATTTGAGAACTATTTATCCCTGCTGGGTTGGCTGGGGGTGGGGGGTGCGGCGAGCACGAAGGTGCTTCTAGCTTAGTCCTTAGGCTGTCTGGTGGTCAGGAGGTCAGACACGCTGTCAGTACACTGGGAACCGTTTTGTTTGAAGGGGAACCCATGGACTCTTCCAACCATGGTTTGTGACCCATTTTTCCTCCATGCTGCGTCTCTTCAAACTGTCCCCAGGACCTCAGGCGGATCTGCTGTCCACTCACAGGCACTCTGATTAGGAGATGCTGCTTCCCACGGTCCTGACCTCAGCCCCTCAGGGGGAAGCCTGGCTAGACGCCTGGGCTGGCCACGGTGGCCCCAGACCTGAGTGGAAACTTCCCAGCCTTTGCTTCAGGTCCTAGCATCGTTCAGGACTGAAGGCTGGGATGCAGAGGACTGATTCTAATTTGTGATCAGGATGGAAGTGAGGAAGGCTGGTGAACTCCAAATGTGTGGGAGGTGGGTCGTTTTTTGATTATTGGGATTTGGGGCAGAGGATGACCATCAGCAGTAGAGTTTGACAGTCCTGGATTTTTTTTTTTTAATCAAGTTTTGTTTTGTTTTTTAATCTTTGAAAGTATTACACAATGAAATAGACTTTTGAGAAATAGACTTTTGACTGGTGTTCGGCTCTATGAATTTCACACACATATAGATTCATATGACTACCACCACAATCAGGATATAGAACGGCCCTATCACCCCCCCCAAAAAAATCTTATCTGTTTTTTTTTTTTTAAAGATTTTATTTATTTGACAGAGAGAAACAAAGCCAGAGAGGGAACACAAGCAGGGGGATTGAGAGAGGGAGAAGCAGGCTTCCCACCGAGCAGGGAGCCCGATGTGGGGCTCAATCCCAGGTCTCCGGGATCATGACCTGAGCTGAAGGCAGTCGCCCAACCAACTGAGCCACCCAGGCGCCCCTTATCTGCTTCTTTATAATCATACCCTTCCCCTGCCCTAAAGCCCGGCACCATTGATTTGTTCTCTATCACTGTAGTTTTGTCTGGTTGAGAGTATCATATAAATGGAATCATACAGTACATAACCTTTCTTTCTCTCAGCATAATGCCTTTGACATTCATCCAAGTCATTTTTTTTTTTTTTAAGGAGCAACATATAAAACTTTTACATAGGTTGTTTAAATGGAAATTGTACAGCAACTTTAGGTTAGCCCTCAGGTAATAGAGTCAAGAGATGGTATTGGAACTTACCAAACCCAGAGTCCAGATAAAATTATACAAAACCGATCCAGAGGGAAAGAAAAATCTAAAAATACAGCAGAGCTGGATCTTTTCCTCCAGTTCTTCGCATCTCCATTCGCTTTTCCCATGATGCCCCATCAATTTGCAATTAAAATTGGAATCACAGTTTTTGAAACCACCCAGACTTTGTAATGTCAGCCAGTCCCTCCCAAGCTGTTGACGGACCATGACAAGCAAGCATGATAAAATAATACAGCGACATCAAAGTGAGAGCGATCTAAGTGGGTCGGTCGGTGTGTCCCTGAGAATACACCTGGGGTGGTGATGTGTACCACCAGCTGAGAAATAAAAATGGAAGTGCCCACAGACACGACGTGAAATGCCACCTAATCACATCCCTGGAAAATAATGATCTCTCCTTTTTCTTTCTGTTCAAATCTTCCCATTGCACGACGGAGAGAATCTTAGGTGCTAAAATGTTGTTAACGCCCCTCTAGTGGGTTTCCTTCCCTCTCTCTCCTCATCAGAAAGAACAAGACTGCCTCACGCTAAGTATGGGCTGGAACTGAAGCGCGCTATTTGGTTTCTATGGATTGTGTTTATGACAAGTTTCTACTCCGGGCTAGTGGGGATTCTCAATAGGATGGTGACGTGAAGTTTCATGTTTAAGTGAATACGTTAAAGCAAAAGTTACAAGTGGACTTTAAGGTCCTGTGAAGCCAATGAAATATCTGTAGACACATCAACGGTCAATCACGAAGATAGTCCCCAAGTGACTGAAGGTCACAACGTGCCATCAGATTTCAGACAGAACCGTGAAGACCCAAAGCCTGAGGAGGCTTGCAGACAAGATCGCCCCAGGTACCACAAAGCCAGCTCTTGCACCATTGGCCCAAGCACCCCGGCTGAGTACTGACCACACAACCAATCCCAATGGACCCCCCTGTAGCATCAAAGCTTTGCTTGGCTTGAAAGGGAACGGTGCCCGTCTGACACAGCTGGTCCTCCTCAGCTCCATCATGATCTCTCCCCCCAGTCTCCTCTGCAGCCCTCATCCCAGTGTTTCCTTGTCGTTCTGAAGGTACCAACTCCTGACCAAGGTGAAACAAAAATTCTTCTGGGCTGATCTTTATGTCCGCCCCTTGCCATCCCTTAGCCTCTCCTTGTTAGCAAGATCCACTCTCCAGGTTGGACTTCTGTCTACACCAAACTAGTGAGACAGAGGGGCCGTCACCTTCTGCTCAAGCAAGGTCATCTCTAAAGCATGCACCACCAACCGAGCTGCTCTGTCCTGCCCAGTTATGAAGGCCAAAAGGATGCAGAAGGATGGAGAGCATGGAGCTGTTCTGAATGGCACTGGGGGCAGTGCCTGAGCTGCACAGAGCAGTCTGGGGACAGGGATGGCGTCACCAGCTCAACATCCTCCGGGGACTCCAAGGGCACCCACGGGAATGACAAGAAGGAGTGCTGGCGATTACAGGCTCCCTCCCTGGGGGCCAGCTCTAGAACCACATGGGTTTCTCCAACCATAGGCCATCCTGGGTCTAGATTCTTCTCCACCCTATTGGTCCAACTGAGAAAACTCCAGCTTTCCTCACCTTGACAAAGGTCTACGTCATGCCTCTTGTCCTCCAGGCATGCCATCAGCTTAGTGACGGTCACATGTCCTCCAAGCACGATCCAGGAAGGGGGAATCACAACAGGAATAAAATCTGACATGTACTTATGACACTGAGTCATTACCACAGCCGGGGAGGAAGGAGCACGTGCCATCCCCACCACACACAGGAGAAAGCAAAGCTTAGGACGGCTGCAACTTACCCCGCAGTGAATACACACCAAAGGCAGGACAGGCAAACGGAAGTGCTTGCTTCGACGACCCAGCCCATCAAAGTCATGAAAGGACAGTGATAGGTAACATCCAGCCCCAAACATGCTCCACAAAAACTGTGAATCAGTAAGCCACAATTACAAACTCAGCTTTGTTTTAAAAAATGTCCTATTTCAAGCTTTGTTCTAAAAAAGGAAAAAACCTAGAGGATCTGGCAATAAATCTGTCGAGATTAACTAATGGCTATCCCCCCTAAATGGGACAAGCACCCTCTCTAACTGGGACTTGTCCTTATGGTCCCTTCGCTTCACTGTCCCACAGTCAACTTCATTCATTCACACGTGTCTGCAGAGTCCTTGGAGGGAGTTGAATTCGTGAAGTCACCATTGTTCCAAACTGCTCCTCAGTGAGATGCAAGGTCTGGGCACTACCTCCTGGGCATCAGCCTCCCGGATAGGGTAGAGGTGTTCGGGGGTTCATGTGCGAGAGATGACCTTGCTGGCACACTTATCATTTATATGATGTCCAAATTTGAGTGCTTGTCAAAACGGCTTTGACCAAGTACCTCCCAGAGTCATTTATGCCCATTTCCCCTTCTTTATCCTTGGCAGGAAAGAATAACTGAATTAAATCAACTTCTTCCTCTCCTGGAGAAATGATGGACACACAGCAATCTGGCCAAGGTGCACCAGGATTTCTGGTTAAGGGAGAGGTCTGTGCTAGAAAATACCAGGGCGGGGGTAGGTGGGGGGAGATGTCCAGTAGGGATCTGGCCACCACAGAGCTTTGCAATGACTTAACTCATTTTTCACAGAATTAATAATTCAGATCCCCCTCAGTTTCGGCCAGAAGTGGCTATAAACTGCAGAGAGTTTAACCAACCACTTCTGAAAATGGGGATTGATCCTGGGAAACGCTACCTTCACTTTCAGCCACCTCGCTTGAGCAAAATGAAAGCTGTTAGGTGATTTCATAGCTTCATTAAAACCATCAAAGCAGAAACACTGCGAAGAGGCAGCCAAAGCAGAGAACATTTCCCCGTGCTCCGACAGCTCTGCGGAAGTTGGGGAGATTCAGGTCCCGCTTATCTTGCAGGAAGACTCCAGTGCTCAGTTCTGTTAGAAGGGACCCACACAGGCAAGCCCCCCTCAACCTAGCAAGGCCAGCAAGGGTGCTGCCCTGTCACGCATACTGATGAGCCTGAAATGAGAATGAGAACCTCGGAGACACACACACACACACCCTGAGTGACAAGTACCTCTTCTGGGTTGGAACAAAGCTATTTCAACCTTCGAAGGATCTCAAGAGGTCACTAAAGAATGCTGCATTGGCAAAAGGGGCCTCAAAGATTCCTAGAAAGAGGGACTATGCCATCTCGCACCTATGTGGGGGTGACCCTGCAGCCTCCAAGCCACAGCAGAACATGACTTTCCTGTCTTTAGTTAGTTCCAAGACACCTACAGATAGACCCTTGGCCAGTCAAGACAGGAGCTGCTGTACGAAGTGTGTGAGGGTCAGACCCTGTCCTGTCACTTGTCACAAGACAGCAAGCCCTTCACGGAGGTCCTCGGCAGCAAGTAGCAGCATGACTGTCCTCATTCCACTGCGGGCTGCCCTCACGCCCCACCCTCACGCCTCACCACGGCAAAATCCCTCAACACATCCTGCCTGTGTGCCTTCACACCGTACCCGGCATGGACGCAGAGGTCTCTGAGTAGGTGATGTGGGAGATGGAACCTACACAATGAGAAGCAGGCAGATCTAGGATACGGCAAAGGCCAACCCCCTAAAGCTGAGGCATCAGCTCCCCCTGGGTGGGGACCCTTCCTGCGTGATCCCACAGCCCCTCTGCCAGTCTCGCTCCTGGACTTGGGTGCCCTTCAGTTCTCTAAAGGAGAGATCCTATTTCTCATCTTCACTTTTCCAGGGCTTGGCACAGCACCTGGTACATAGTCGGTGGTCAATAAATGCGTGCAGGACTGAAATCAGAAGTGAAATCATGGCATAGGTATATTTAGAAACACCTTTGACCTCTCTAGCCCCAACTTCAGCCACTCCCTTTGAAAAATCCTCTCTGCCCCCTCAGACCCAAATAACATACTGCCTCCTCCGAGAAGCCTTCCAAAATTCTCCCAGTTGGATTTCATTTCCTTTCTGGGCTGCTATACTCTGCTCAGATCTCAGCATATCTCTCACCATCTGATTTTCCATGATCATCTTGTAGCCCCATCAAACCATGAAGAGCCTATGTCCTATTTATCTCTAGGCCTTCAGCACCTAGCTCAATACAGATCAGATTAAAAAAAAAAAACCAATGACTAATAATGACAGGTAACCCTTGTTGGGCACCTTCCACATACAGAAATCTGAGTACTCGTGCATGTTATCCCTCATCCAGTCCTCACAGCAAGCTTCCGAGCTGCAGCAATGTGACTCGCCCTGGTGTGCAGATGGAACTGAGGCACAGAGAAGCTGCTGGCTGGTGAGTGCGCCGCTGCCAGGTGCTAGAAGTGAGAGCCCAACCCATTCATTCTGGTCCCAGAGCCAAGTTTTTCATCACTGCACCGAAACTGCCTGCTCTGGGGCTCTCTGCCTCCTTACCCCCATTCGAAGGCCATCTTGCCCACGCCCTTTGAATCCGGGCTCTTCTCCCTCCTTCCAATGAGATGCTTCCTCTCATCCCCCCAGGGCAGAACTGCTCCCCCAAGAGCTAGGGTTGCAATGCCTGATGCATCTCTTCACCAGCCTCCAGGAGGATGCAGGACTCCTTCAGCCAGCTGTGAGTGCTGAGACAGGAAGCCACCTCTTCATCAGTCCTGATGGCTATCTGCCCAACTAAAGGCAAGCTCAGGGAGCCCTGCTGTCACAGACACCCTTTCAACTGCCGCTCCTGGATATGGCTCTATCCATAAGTCCACGATAAGTCCCAGGGACAGTTTCCCCCTGTGGAGCTCCCTCTACAGAGCTGAGAGGGCCAAAGTGTCACCTTGTCCTGCTCCTAGGCTGAAGTCTCATGTCATGCATCCCAGAGTGGAAGGGACTTTGCATTCTGAAAGTTTAAAGACACCGTGTCTTGCATAAGCCTCAAAATTAAAAAAAAAAAAAAAAAAAAAGGCTCAAGCCCTATTCCCATAAGTTGCCATAAACTGCTGAGTCCCTAGTAGAAACAACTTTATGTCTGACTTTTGCAACACTGCCGCCTGTTGGTGTGTGTGTAATGACCTGCACAGATTCACTGGACACGGGGAAGGACGGCTTTATGACCCTTGGGGACAGTGAAGAAACCAGTGGCAACTTTGAGGGGGTCTGGAACTCCCTCCCCCCTTTAAACACCTGCTACACCATTTATTCTGGGAACACTGCTCTTCTGAAGGCTACACTCCCTTGTAAATACTGCACCTCAAAATACTTCTTGAATGCTCTTATTTGCTCTGAGTTTTCCTTTGGCTGGTCTCTTCCAATCATTAACACATCAAAGGAATCTGCAAGCTGGAAACCTCGGAAGGATTTACTTAGGGTGGATTTCCTGCAAATTCTAGCAGTGCTTCCCTGGATGGGATGTGGGCTGGATGGCCCATCTTGGTCATCTGCAGTATTCCACAGACCTACTAAATATCACCAGGTAGTTATGAATTATTTATGAAGTATCACTATTTCTCACAGAGAGAAAACTTGTTATTCTTTACATTTTGATTCCACTCCTTCCATTCTCCCACCTCAAGGAGAAAGGAAAGGCTCGTGCTGATATTAAGATTTCTTTAAACAGCTCTTACTAGTATCCCCTAGAACCCTCTTTTAGACAATGACAGGGCAGGCCACATTCCACCCACCCGAGGAAGCAAACTTCAACTGCACTGTTTTGTTTTCACACTATTCTGTTGATTCCCTTCTAATTATGGCAGGTGATGCTGGTTTTCCATGTAGGGTGGTTTTGAAATCAAGTTGTTTTTTTTAAAAACACCTATTTTCACTCTATCTGCCTATCCTGTGTTGGGTTTACAAACGCACAGCCCATCTCTAGAAGGACAGGCAAAGGTGGGTACCCGTGGAGGCTCCGGGAAGAGGAATCACACACAGCAGAGAAACGGGCGTGGGAAGGAGGGCAATAATTTTCACGGGACATTCTTTTGGAGTTTGCATTATGTTTCCAAAAGATTCGCACTGAGGAAAAAAAAAGAAGCCCAACTCTTTATGAAAAAATTATAGCCTGGAAATGTGCTAACTTAAATAAAAATATGAAGACTGTAAGCAATAGAGGTCACACCAGAGTTTCGCAAATATCGTGAAGGTGGTACGGGAATGTCTGAAGCTCGGAGGACACAACCCTCAGAGAATGAGGGAGGGACGCTGCGCCTTGGGAGAAGGCAGGGAGAGGTCCCCATCTCTACCCCGCTGAGGGCCATGGGCGCGGAACCTGATTCCGAAGTTTGGGAAGACACTTCCCCCCAGACTTGGCGCCCCAGGAAACCACACGTCACCTAAGCCCCAGATAACCCGGTTACTCCTGGCCCAGGTGCCTGGGAAGAACAGGCTCAGTAAAACCCCCTGCCCCTCTCCCCCTGCCATTACCTTGCTGAGAAAGCCCCCCTGAGTGCAGCACTGGGCCAAAAGCCTAGCTGTGTGGCTTGACCGGCGGCAATTACCTCTGAAATGCTACGTTATTTCCACTCATTGGTGGCTTTCACCCACCTCGTCAACCCCCCCACAGACTACAACACCGCAGCTCACGAGGAAAACAAAGTGGCAGCAAGGACTGGCCTATGGCAGCCTGGCATTCTGTAGGCGATGGACAAATACATGGATCCACCCGCCCCAGGGCCTGCTCTGGAGGGGAGAGGGGAGTCCCACGGGGTCAGATCGGCCGTGACCTCTCCAACCCTCCAGACTGACTCACCACCGGCTGTGCAGATGGCCGCCCCTCGGAGTCCTCCCGGGGACCCGATCAATAGAGAGCCATGTGCTTCGGCCCTCTCCCCACCCACTCCATCTCTCAGGCATTCAGAGCTGACTCACGGAGGTCTGACCGAAGGCAAGAGAGTCTTTCTCCAGTCCCACAAGACAGACACGCGGGCTCATAAACAAGCGTGCGGGCAGCAGCACCGGCTGGGCACTGACTGTGCCCCAAGCCCGTTAGGGACTCTCGGGATGTGCCTCCAAATATCTGGGTGGCCCAGCAGCCTACGAAGAACGTGCCCACCATGGCCTCTTGTTACCACCTTGTGGGAATCGGGCCACAGTTTCTCTCATTTTTGGGGAGATGGCATGGGTGACATAGATCTAAAATGGGCTCAGGTCCCTAACCCTCAGAAGAGGCTTCTGCCAGCTGCAGAGACAGCAACCGGGGGGCCCCTTCCTGGGCCAGGCATTTGCCACCCAGCATCAGGCTCTTGGGGGGCCCACTGGGTCCCCAGGGCAGAAGGCACGTCTGGGGGAGACAGTCTCCACGGAACAGGGAAGTATCACCTCGCTGCATCTAAGGCCCCATCAACTGTCAGATACCTTCATTTCAGTGATGTTAAAATGTGGGGGAAAATGTGCCCTTAGAGTCTTTGATAAATGGTCTTTCCCCACCCAGAACAGCCTTAACAATGTGTGGCAGCTGAAAATCACCAAGGTTGTCAGGGTCTTTCCCCGCTGGACAGCTACACACTGGGCGCTGTGGGGCCAGCCCATCCTCGGGCGAGCTCTCCAGCTCTCCCGCTGTCGCTGGGAACTCCAGTGGGGAGGGAAGCCAGCTCTTCCAAACCCGTCTCTGAGCCATGACAGCCCTGCCGCCCATCCTGAATGTTCCTCGGGGCCTGACAATGGGACATGAGCTGGAGCTAACTATTACATCTCCAGCACGCCGCCAGGCTGACAGCCAGCACGTGCAGGAGGGGGGATTTATGGACTCAATGATTTCCTTTAATCAGTGTGGATGACATCCTCCGGACTGAGGCAAGAAAACTCCAAAGACCTGTGTTTGCACCAGCATCATGATCGTGCGTGCAAGGGCACACGTGCGGGGAGAGCGTGGGCGTCCCTCTGTGCACACCTGATAGACACCGTGCAGCCCGCGTCAGGTGTCGCTCAGCTGGTTAAAGATGGTAGAGACTTCTGCTTGTGGTCTTTTTTTCTCTCTAAAGTTTGGCTTTGCTATTACAATCTTACTTCTCGATTGAGAGGAGCCGGAAGCAGTGATGGACCATATTTGCAGCTTTTGAGTCTCTGTCCTACACAGGAGGTTGTGTCCGGGGCACACATTGTGTCTTCTCTGCCTTATGCCCTCCCCAACACCACCATCGACGCTGAACACATAAATAACCTGAGATGTGATGTCTAAAGCTTACAGAACAGGCTTAGCTATTAAAATGCTGTCACCAGGCACAGTCAACGATTGTGTCTTAACTCGCTCATGGTGGCATTTCAGTGCATTTCAGAGATGGTTCGGTTCTTCCTCACACCCCGCCTCACCCCCTGGCCATCCCTGAAAACTAGCAAAGTAGAGAACACTTCCGACGAAACTCAGCTCCCCCTAAGACCTGAAAACTACTAGATGATGCACCATATGTATCTCTTGATGAAAGATGACCCCAAATAATTCTGCATCACAATCAACCTTGCTCCATGAGAGCACCCCACATAGGATCTTAGATGGGAAGCGGCCTCTTCGCATATTGTCTTACTCGAGTTTGAGACCGTAAAGCAGGTCGGACATCAGTTCCGTAAGGTGAGCAAAAGGACAAATGTGAAGTGAACTTTTTATCGACACCAAAGAAAGGAAGGAAGCAAGAGGGAGGGGGGAGAAAGAAAGAAGACCGAAAAATAAAAAAGCAAATTAAAGCAGACCTGGAACTGGTACTTAAGACTTGGGACCCTACCTCGTCTATCATGCAACTACTTTTCTAGCAATTAATCAATTCCTCAGCCCCATCTGATAACAACAGCAGGGGTGAGACCAACAGCTTTGACAGGACTAATAGGACTGCGGGCAATTCAGAAGCACTGGTAGGGAAACACCAGTACCACGGAGGCAGGAAGTAGTAACGTTGCCGCCCTATCTTTAACACCACAGACTTTTCCAGGGCGCTTTCCCCACACACAGTTTCATTCATTCTGCAAAACAACATTCTGCGATGGTGGCTACAGGCCCCATTCTAAGAGGAAGCAGAGACACAAGAGTACCACGGTGGGCGATCCCACAGCATCTGGAGCCCCTCCCTGGTTTCCTCGTCAGCCTGCTGTCGCTTTGCCTACCTGTCCAAGCCTCTAGCCAACCCCACCCCACAGGCCCAGCTGCCACCTTGGGAAGGAAGTTGGAAGAGGGGAAACAAGCCAGACACACAGGGGCTGGAACTCAGAAAAACCTCTTAGGGGAGGGATCTCCAAGCCAAGGGCTGGGCTCTCCAAGGGTGGCCCGAACTGGGCTGGTTCCCAAGAGGGGTTCGGGGTTGATGCAAGGCAGGCACACAGATTCTGCCTCCTGGTCTCTCTGGCTGTATCACTCCGCCTTCAGGTGCCATGTGTCACCTCTTGACTCAGCTCCACAGAAAGCAGACTTCCTTAGGGCTGGGACTGAAGCTGGATTTTTCCATGTCCCTCTGTATTGGGGCCTTAGGACCCAGGAAACTGTGCCCGGGGGCTTGGGCACATTATAATGGGTTCCATGCTCTGCTACTCTGCCACGCTGAACCCCGCCTCTGGAAAGTTTGCCGCCAAGGGTGCCAGGGCTCCCTGGCCACATCTGCCCAGTGTGCACTGGCCTTATGGAGGCAAGCTGTGTAGAGCGGGAGTTAGAGCACTTGGCTAGAGATGCATGAGCACACACACGTGTGCACACATGAGAACTTGTGGATCTCTGCATGCCAGTGACTTCTGGCTCACCAGTTTGCTCTACAACCCCATTTCAGATGCTCTCCATCTGGGGGGCTGCAGTTTTCACATCTCAGGCCATGGGCAGAAAGAGGAGCAACCTATCACCTGCTGTCCAAACTCATAGAATTTGGGGATGAAGTGAGAACGTGGGTTTTAAAGGAACCCAGGAATCCCTGTCACTTCTGTAATTAATATTTCTTGAGTGGTAATAAACGATAAAGCACATACAGAGAAATGTTCTGGAAAGTCTGAAAACAGCATCCAAATGGGACAGTATTACTTTACCTAGAAATGGCAAACCACAAGGAAATCCTGGGACTCTGAGAGTGCGGATCTGCAACAGAAAGAAGTGCAAGCCACACAGTCCTTTCCTGAGCTGCACACTTCCAGCTCTCCTGGGGAAGTGGTGGTATGGGGCTATCTGTGCCAGACCTCTGGGCATCGTTCTAGAAATACAAAGGGTGAGAGGGAGGGTAACTCAGACCCTGGGAAGTAGGGTGGAGGAGAGAAGTAGAGCTGTCAGTGTGCTTAATGTTAAATAAAACCTACCAAGAATCAGCTGAGAATTTTAGCAGAATCCAAATGTGCTATATAAAAAAAAAAAAAAAAAAAAAAAAAAAAAAAAAAAAAAAAAAAAAAAAAAAAAAAAAAAAGGCACGGCTCCCATCTCCAAGGTTCACAGCTAAGCTGGCTTAGAATCACACATGCCAAGGTTAAAAATAAAAAGCAGCCAGCCCTGAATGGCATGGGCTCCGGGAAGGAAGCCTGGGGTAGGCTGTCTGCTGGTGAACCCAGGAGAGGGGAGTGCAGATATAGGGTGTGGGGCACTGGTGCTTATTGGGCGACACAATTATCTAAAGGCCGGACGCTCAGAATTTTGCTATTTTGCATTTAAAAGGCACTTCGTACTGGCAAAGGGTTTCATAGTAATCTTTGAATTTTCCATCGAGGAAAGCCCACTGTTTATTATAGCGTGACCACAGCTGACCCACACGGGGTTTTGCTACTCCACGCTTTTGCCTCCATCGCTGTCCTCGCACACCTCTTACACCCAGATGGGATGCCTGTGGGTCACAGCGTGGAAAGCACCAGACCTACCATTCTGCATCACTCTATTCCACTAAGCCAACATAACAGTGTCAGGACCACCAACACGCCTGCTGGGCTGCACTAGAGACAGAGTGTGTGTCCGCCTCCTACGGACAGTATATGTCCCATCCCTTGGCCCCACAACCACAAACTCTGCAGGTCAGGCCTATTAGCCCTGTTACCTCCTTACAAATCCAGGGCCCTTATATGAGCCCAATGGGGGGTCCCCCTTCTAATGAAGTTTTCATTTGTCCAATATGCTTATGACTTCTACTCCCTAAAGGGTTTATTTTTATGAACATTTTTAAAAACTAGCTCTAGTTACTGTGTCAGCTACCATGTTACTCCTCCCCAGCTCTAGGACTATGCAGACGTTTCTAGAAGGTCTTTAAGGGGTCAGGAGAATGATGGAAATTCTGCAACCCATGTGTTATGGGGAGCCCATACATTACACCACGCTGGGGGACGCCCTGATTCAGTCCACATTTGGGCCAGTCCTACACTACAGCACCATACAGGGTTTGGGAGCAGATGGGCACTCAACGGGAGAAGCGGTCACCTGCCAGAAGCTTCAGGCTATCCCTACACACCACTAGCCGGTGACTGTCATCCCTGGCAGGGCAACAGAGGACTGGACAGTCTCTGACTGGCTGCCCCTAGAATCCAGCCAACCTTTTATCTGAAGTGCCCACCAGTACCCCCAAATTCCACATCCTGGCCGCGGGATTGGAAGAACCACCCAGGACAGGTGTCTTTTTTACACTTTGAAGGCACTTGAGAAAGACCTAGGAAAGCAGATGAGGGAAGGGATGGTTTTCCTGCCTATTGTGATGGATGAGAAAATCGAGGGTTGAAGAGTTTCGAGTATTTGTTCAAGCTAAGTGCCAGAGGATGACTGAAACCCAAGGTTCCCTTCCACTACGCAAGACCACTAATCAGCGTCAGAGCGACCGGGGGCTCTGAGCCGACGCAGAGCAGCAAACACCTGGAGCTGGGAATGACATGACCCTCCAGAAGGGAACTATCTCAAGGCCACATCTCTGTTTGGGCCTCTCCAAAGCGCGAAGCCCTACCGCAAGGGGGCCCTATTCTAACAGTCCCCGCTCAGGGTCCTTCAGACGCTTGGAAAGATCAGCAAAGGTCAGGAGAGGGCCCCCTTTCCCCGACACCCTGCTCCACCCCAGACGCTGGACAAGGAGGAAAACCACCGGCTCGCCCTGAGGTTTGCCTAGAGAGCCCCCTTCCCTTCTGGCGCCTCCAGAAACAACTGCCCTTTGCCGTTCGACAAAGTGCGTGGTCTACACCATCCCTGGGAAGTTCTGAGTAAATCCTGCTGGAGTCCCCCCACGTGTCACCCTGAACCCACACGACGAACCGGATTAAGGAGGAGAGAAGACGCAGGATGCGGCCCTAAAGCTGAACCCGACTGGGGACCCGCGCGCGAAGTGCGGCGCCCTCTCCTTACCTGTACCAGTCCAGCCCGCGGCCGTAGTTCCTGTCGAAGAAGTGGGGCTCGGTGCCCAGGGCCCGCACGTCCGGGTGCACGCGGATGAACTCCAGCACGGCCCGCGTTCCCCCCTTCTTCACGCCGACGATGAGAGCTTGGGGCAGCCGCTTGGTGCCCATTCTGGTCGAGCCGGAGTGGTTGGCAGCCGGGAGGCGAGCGGCGGGCGCGCTGGGAGCGCCCGGCACGCTGGGCGTGGGCCCCGGCGGATCGCAGGGGCGGGACTTCGGGAGAAGTTTCTGGCCGCCCGCGCCGGGGCCGCGCAGGCAGCGAGGCGCGCCGAGGAGGCGGCTCTGGCCCAGGTCGTCGCAGCAGCACAAGAGGCTGTAGCACAGGTAAGTGCAGGAGAGCGAGAGCGTGAAAGCGAAGAGCAGCCTGCGCGCCCTCCGCGGCTGAGCTGGCCCCGCGCGGCCCAGGACCCTATAGGCCATGACTCCATGGGCCCGCGCCGGGGTTCATGGTTTCCGGGGGGCGCCGGCGGCGGAGCTGCTGTGGCCCTGCGGCCGCCTAGAGGGCTGGCGCGGCGCTGCCCCGGCCCTGCGGGTCGGGCGTGGGGGGCGCCGTCTTCTCCGGGCGCTGCCGGCCGGGGCGCGCACCATGCCCGGGGATCCCAGGGGCGGCGGCTCCTCGGGGCACAGGCGGCTGCGCGTCCCACATCTCCCCGTCCCGGGCCACGGCGCTCTGGGCGGTGCTCTTTGGGTCTCACGTGCGCCGGCTTCGGAGTGCGCCCAGCGCCCGAAGCTCCATTCCCGGTCCCTGGAGCGAGGCGCCCCGAACGCTCCGCGGCGGCGCGGCCGCGCGGGCTGGCGGGCGGACCGGACGGTGGCGCTGGCACGGGCCCCGCTCGGGCTCCTCGAGAAATGCCGAGCCGCGCGCGCTGCCGGCTCTATTTAAGGAGTCGCCTGACGTCAGCTGCGCGGGTCTCCCGAGCCCACGCCCCGCCCTGGGACCTGGCCCGCCCCCTGCGCCCCCACTCTCAGGGACTCGCTACCTCCGGCTCTCCCAGGGACGCGCTACCTCGGGCCCTCCCCCCACCGGCCGCTCCCTGAGTGGGCCAGAGCTGGAGAGACATTTACTCCTCCAGGGGTCTGGAAGCCCCCATCACCCTCAGGCCTGGGAACCCCGGCCCAGGTTGCGCCAACATCCAGACCCGGGCGCAGACGCAAGCATTCTACACTGATACACACGCATACACACAGGTACGCACGTACCCTGACCAGGACACACCCCCTCACCCTACGTGAGCGTGGAAACACCGACAAGGACCTTCCCCTGTCCCCCTCATCCCCATCTCACCAGACACACACGCAGCTCGGACTCGGACACCGTGCCGTGTGCGCACACACGCCCGGGACTGGGACACGCTCTAGACGGGGATGGGCGGAGGAGCTGAGCGTGAGTGAGATTCCGTGACTATTCCCTAGCCCCCCGCGCGCTGACTCATACCCAGGCGGCTCGCTCTGTCTCACACCCAATAAGTACGTGCCCCCACCCCACTGTCACCCCACCGTTCCCGGGACGTGGTGAGAGAGTGAGCCCCAAAAGAGCGGACTCCGCGCGGGGCTGGTTCCTCTCTTAGCGGCCGCCCCCTAGCGGCGTACTGCTCCCCGGGGAACGGTTCTGGGGTCCCAAAGCGTCCCTAAAGTCCATAATGCTGCAGACTTCACCCAAGGGCACGAGGAGGAGGAAAGAGAGAGGACGACTGATCCAGGAGCAATTCCACTTTGGGTTCGAATGATTCCCAAGTAATTGCCCACAGTGACCATGCCCAGAACTGGCATGTGTGACCATCCCCCTTGCTGCCCCTGAGTGACCACACTAATTGATCACAGCAGACCTAAATGTCCGTACCAGAGAAGGCAGTTGTCACCCCACAGCAATGCCAAATACTCCTGCCCAGGTGTTCACCAAGTGCTACCCCCACAGAATGTCTGAGTGACCACCATCCCCTCTACCGTCTCCTCCCACAATGCAAACATCCTTCTTCAGAGGATAACCTGATCAGGCTCTGTGGACCTTAGCCCAAGCCAGGGAGTATTTTGTCCCCAAACCAGGCCCATCCTAGAAACCTTAGGCCAGTCCTTTTATTACAGATCATAACTACCAACTCTGTTTCAAGCCCTCCCCACATTAACTCATTTAATATCAACCACAGCCTATGAGTTTGTTACCATTTTTCTCACATTCCCTCCCTTTTTTAATTCTCACATAGCTAACATTTATTGAGTGGTTGTTTGGTGCCAGTAATGTGCATATCACCCGACATGCACTAGCTCCTTATTCTTTGGAGATAGGTACTCGGTTATAATTCATAATTTACAGACAGTGCAAGTAAGGTTTAATGAACACATAATCGTAGTCAACAGGGCTAGAGTTAACCCGACTCCAGGATTCAAGCTCTTAATGAAAGTGCTTTACAATTCCCTCTCTTCCTTTGATCATTCCTAACAGTATTCCATCCTGGGCTCCTCTCCCAGGTGTGAGCTAACATCTATATCACCTCTAAAACCTGACACCTGGGACCCAATGAGGACTTCCAGGTGCAGGTTGAAAAGTTCACCAGGAGGCTCACCTCCCTTCTATAAACTCTGCCTCTAGTAATGCCACCTCTGACTCCATTATCTTTTTCTTCTAGCTACATCACGATGCTGACATCTCAAACTCAGAGCCAAGTTCCACCTCTTAAGTGTCTCTTACAAGTGCTGCTGATTAAGGCATATCTACCCTATACTGTGCTAGTACAGTGGGCTTTTTTGGACCCAACATGTAGGTTCTTCTTATACGTCTGACCTAATTGAATTTTATCTTGTCTCATCAGTTCACTGCTCCAGTTTTTAACAAATGTCTACTTGAATCTTGAATCACAATGCAGCTTTCAGTTATTCAAGAAGAAAATGTAGAAAGGTTGAATTGTGGCAGAGTGACCCTTGATTCAAGGAGTGCCTTGGGCAAGTGGGTTGGCCTTTCTGAGCCTTGATTTTTTCAGCTGTAAAATAGGGAGTTAGGATTAACTAGGAACACCCCCTGGGGTTCCATTATTCAAGGCATGAACCACGCTGTTGACATTATGTCATCTCTGTGTTTGATTACAATTCCATTAATTCCTCACTCACGTTTTTAATAATAATGTCAAAACAAATACGTTGGAAGGAGCTCTAAGATAGACCTTTGACAGTTTGTCACATGGTGAACCTGTTATTTCTGCATTTCATTGTTAGAATTACAAGGTTAAATGTGGATTAATTCACTGACAAGAACTTTTTCTTGCAAAAAAATGAGTGTAGTTATTTCTCATCATTCTCTACTTGGCTCAATTTAAAAATTATTTTTATCTTCGAATTCATAAGCTGTGAAACGTCTGGGTATTCCAACCCATCAGAGCAGACAGATTTGCCTCGTCAGTTTTCCAACCAGATTAGTGACCGTGATTTGGGTAGAGTTTCTCTTTTTTCCAGAAGTACCATGATTCTTCTTTGAGAGCATCAGGGAGGATTATGAACAGACTAGGACTAGAATCCTTAAAAAATCAGACACAGTCCTAATATCTGGCTACTTTTCTCTGTCTTCTCTATTCCTCTTTGGACCTTGTTTTATTTTCTTCTCATTCCTATCTGCCTTTTTACCCTCTTTATTTATAAGCCAGGAGGGGCTACTGAGCTACAAGCAACAGAAGATGACTTCGGCTAACAGAAGCAAAAAGAGGGATTTGGAATAGCTCACACAGAAAAAACAAAACAAAACAAAAAACTTAGCATTCGCTCACAAAATGAAGAAGAGGGGGGACCTGGGCGTATAAACAGAATAGCAATCACAGGACACAGATCCTTCTCTTGCCTTCCTTTCTGAGTCTTCATTTGCTCTTTTGCATCAGCATTCTCTTGAATCTTCCCTTCTCTTCTTACACCCCACATTTAAGCCCTTGAATTTGACATTATTAAACAAGGAAGTTTTCTTTCCCGTAAGTCTTTGGACCCAATCAAGCCTTATTCAGTTGTATTTCCATGTAAATTTCCATTCTCTTCCCCCCGGAACTGAGTGTTGTAAAATGTGAGAAAATGTTCCAAAGAGGGTGGGTCCTGAGAGGCAAAGGACTGTGTGAAATGGACTCACTTGGTCTTGCAGGTTGTGTGAGGTGCGTTAACATCTGAGCTGAAGGGCATGTATGAGTATTCTGCCTTTAGGAACAGATTGGGAGTGAGGATGAGAGGTTTTCCATGTGCTCCATTCTCTGGCTAAAGTCAGAGGGCGAAAGTTCACCAGATGCTGCCTATAGAGGGGAACCAAATCTGGAAGGCCAGGAACCATGGTTGATTTTAAGTACCTCGTAGGTTTCCAGACCTTTTGTCCTCTCCATGATGGTGTGCTTGTGCTGTTGACAGTGTTCATCACCAACGTAACACACTATGTATTGAGCATTTACTCAGCACTAGGGACTGGGCTAAGCATTTAGGTGCAGTACCTAATTTCATCCTTGAAATAAGCCAGTGAGATAGGGCTTATTAGTATCTCTGTCTTATAAATATGGAAGCCATCTCAAGGAGGTTGATTTTTTTCCATGTTCTCCCAGATGGTGCAGGCTGGAGAAGGGGGAAATCAGTACCAATTAAAAAAAAAAAAAAGGCATGAATAGGGTGCCTGGGTGGCTCAGTCAGTTAAGTGTCTGACTCTTGATTTTGGCTGAGGTCATGAGATCTAGCCTCGAGCATGACTCCAAGCTCAGCAAGGAGTCTGAATAGGGAGGCTGATGATCAGCTTCACCCATAGCCTTCCCTTGGGTCAGAACTGTTTCGTGCCCCACCTCCCATCCTACATTATGCAACCCACACAGTCTTCCGCTCACCTTACCTTACCATCTTGCCTTCTTAATGTGACTGTAAACTCCTTGGGGGCCAGGGACTAAACAGCTAGTTCCAGATCCGCCTGGTACTTAGAATCTGGGCTGCATACTCATGTTGGGACTACCTTGGATTCCTGATTCTGTTTCTCCTCCTTGATGGGCTATGGACCACTAACTATTACCCTGTTAGAGCTTCCAAGAAAGAACTAATACTTCATTTCAAAATGTATCCAAAGTGGATTATTTGGTGGAGCTGACCCAGAGTACCTGGTGATACTCCCTCTTGTCTCCTTGTCTTTAACCAAATGGAAGATGAGACTATCACCATTGGTGACCCCCCAATTTATCCATTTCTGAAATGCAGATCTTAGTGGTATAAGAAGAGTACCTAGCTACAGAGAACAACTTAAGGAAATATATTTGTTGGCTTGTATTGAGTTTTCTGTTTCCTTCAACATTTTTATTACAGATTATCCTGAACGGAGAAACAAATGAAAATTCTGAGAAGCAAAAAGAAAAAAAATCCCCCAAATAAAATACTCAGAGGTAACTATCACTAATGTTTTTTACATCCTTCCAATTATACATGTGTTAGTTTATGGGTCGGCTCATATCTACTTTTTGTAAAATGCTTTTTTACTTGACAGTATTGTGAATCTATTTCATATCATTAAATACAGACCTATGTAGGTCTAGTACTTTTGGAAAGAGAAAATAGCTTGCTTGCTTCCTAAGGATGGGGAAAACTTGCAGCTACCATGAATGGAGAGAGCCTAAGATGCTTGTGAACTAGTTCGACACGTGAACAAGCAGAGTGAAAGGGAAAGACTGTGTCCCAGTAATAGTGTTTGACTCCTTGGATCCAGCTTTGCCTGAAGCTGTCTTTTCAAGAAGAGTAAACCATGGTGGTTAGGAGTGCAATGTCTGGAAACAGGCTGCCTGAGTTCAAATCCTGGCTCTGCCTGTGAGATTAAACAAGATTATCAATGTAATGCATTTAGAACAGAGCCTACTAACAGTAAGCCTTCAGTAAACATTAGTTATTATTATGTTGCAAACTTTTCAATTACATCCATCCATAAATTCTTTTTACTTATTTTGATTGATAGAGATATGTACTTTTCAACCAGATCTGCATCTTTCAACCTACTTAAAAATTTTATTATTAATAAAATAGGGACACCTGGGTGGGTGAGTTAAGCGGCTGTCTTCAGCTCAGGGTCCTGGGATCAAGCCCCATGTCGGGCTCCCTGCTCAGCGGAGAGCTTGCTTCTCCCTCTCATTCTCCCTCTGCCTGCCGTTCTGCCTGTGCGCGCGCGCGCTCTCTCTCTCTCTCTCTCTCTCTTTCTCTGTCAAATAAAGAAATAAATTTTTTTTTTAAAAAAAACCAGTAAAATAAAGTCAGCCTGTATTCTCAGTAATCACCTAAGATCCCTCCTGCTTTGGCTCCACTTATCTTCCTGATACTTTAGATGCTTCTAGGGAAGTAACCACATATCCATTCTGGTTCATGGCAAGTGTTCAGTAAATGCTTATTAGATAAGTAGGTAATACCCCCAAAGACTCCTGTACCTGGAGGACAATTTTAGCATGAGGACATGGAATAACTTATCTTAAAGGACCGGATTTTCTATTCACTAATCACCCCCCTTATGCCCCTTCTGCACAGATAAATATGATATATAGTCACTTTTTGCTTATACCATCTATTCCCTTGACCCTCTCTTACTGTGCTATATTTTCTGGTTAAAATCAACTTTCTGCCCACTCAGTGCCCAGTGCCTGCACCCACACAGCTGAGCACAGCAAGTGCACAAGCATGATGACTAGTCCCACTTAAAACTCTCATTGCTCATCTCAAGTGGACCCTTCACATTTCCTGGCAATCATGCTACATTTCCCTCATCCATTCATTCTCAGTTCTCCTATGTAACTATTTGGTTCCTTCTCTCTTCTTCTCAGTCCTCAAACAGCTCCTCCCCATCCTGATCATCTGATGGCCTTGCTTCCTCCATACTTCAGTGGCTAATAGAAGCAACTGGAAAAGAACTCTTACTGCGCCCTCTACCCACCTGCCTGTAGCTATGTTCATATACTTTATTTACTCTCTCATGAATAGGAGTTGATGGTCTCTGTTCCTTCATCAGGCCAGCTCTTGCATTTGTGGATTTTACCCATCTGCTCCTGTCTACTCTAGGACATGGCTCCAGCAAGCCTTCCCTTTTTCCTCCCTCGTTATCCGTGTCTCATCGCCACTTGGTCCTTCCCATCAGCGAATCAATAAATTGACAGCTCTTCATCCTCAAAAGATGAGTGGCAAGCAACCCTGTATTGACCTCACCTCTCCCTCCAACTGGAGAACCATTTTCATCCCTATCTATACTCAGCTCCTTGAGGGTGATCTCTCCTCACTGCTGCCCATATCTCCCTATCCCCTCACTCTGAGCCCATCCCAGTCAAGCTTACGCTCCCACCTCCCCTCGGAAGCTATTCTTCGGGAGGTCACCAGTGACATCCATCACGTGAAACCCAAGCCAGCTCTTTATTTTAGTAAGATTTGACCTAGGCACAGCACATGTCACAGCCGACCCTCTTTTCTTTCCAAAACTTTGTTCACCAGGACTGGAAGATGTCACATCGTTCTGGTGTTTTTCTCACTCTTCTGCTTCTCCTAAGTTTCCTTTGATGGCCTGTTTTTACCTCCCTGACCTCTCACTTGGAGTACCCCAGGGATTGGTCCTTGAACATTAGCTCTTTCCTGTCGACACTCCCTCCCTTAGTGACTCCAGAGGTCTCCTGTGTATTTCCCTTCATATATTGCTGCATCTCAGATTCATAGCTCCTTCCCTGGAATGTCTCCCGAGACACATCTGCCTGGATGGCTAACAGGCGCCTGCACCTAAACATGTCGTAAACTCAACTCTTACTCGTTCCCTAAAACCTGCTGTCATTGTAATTTTGGTCATTGAAGTAAATGGCAATTCTCATCTTCCATTTGCTCAAGCCAAGAATAATCTGGAGTTAGGGGCGCCTGGTGGTTGTGAGTGCAGCATCTGTCTTTGGCTCAGGGTCCTGAGATCGAGTTCCACATCAGGCTTTCTGATCCACAGGAGTCTGCTTCTCCCTCTCCTCCTCCCCTCGCTGTGCTATATCATGCACTCTCTCTCTCTGTGAAATAAATAAATAAAAATCTTTAGGGGGATCTGGGTGGCTCAGTTGGTTAAGTATCTGCTTTCACCCCAAGTCATAATCCCAGGGTCTTGGGGTCAAGCCCCACATCAGGCTCCCTGCTCAATAGGGAGCCTGCTTCTTCCTCTCCTGCTCCCCCTGCTTATGCACTCTTTCTCTGTCAAATACATAAATAAAACCTAAATAAAAATCTTAAAAAAAAAAAAGTTAGCCTTGACTTCTCTGTCATACCCCACATCTGATTGGTGAGCAAAGCCTGTTGTCTGTCCTGCCCGCCCCACCCCCCAGAATACTGAATGTGACTGCCTCTCACCACCTCCACTGCTCATATCCTGGCAGCCTTCAAATTTGAGTAGCTTGGAGGCTGAAGTGGGCGTTCCTGGGGCCTGGGCAGCACAGAGCTCCTGGGTATAGCAGACCCTCCACCTCCTCGACACCTCTGGGGCCCAGAGGACCCGGCAGTAGTGGGAGTGTGACGGCCTGACTGGCTGCTAGGCGGGTGTGGCTGTGGTCCCTGCGGGTGCTCCGGAAGGCACAGCGCTGTAGCAGTCGTGGGCTTGGTTAACATTTTCCCCTTGGCTTCCCCAGCCCGGGTGGGGGCGGCTCCCAAACTTCGCAGTAACTCCAGCCTTCCTTTTTGGCACCATCTACCCTTTCAATGCCTTTAGAACCAGTCTCCTGTATTAAATCATTTCGGTTTGAAATACCTAGTAGAGTGTTTCCCTTTTCCTGACCAGACACTGATAGATCTAGCCCCCACCTGGTTTTCCGAAGATCTTCTTAACAATGAGAAGAATCCTTCTGTTGAAAGCCCTCTGTGGCTTTCTCAGCTCATCCAGAGGTAGGATCCACTCCAGGGGCTAAAGAATTTTCAACCTGGTAAGAATTGTTGGGAGACGGTAAACCCAAAATAAAACTGCCAACTTCCCAGACCATTCCCCTCCACTACATACCTGCCTCCCCAATATTCTCAAGCAGTGAGGCGTCTCAGAATTGACTTCATTCCAAAATGAGAATCAAAAGACACTGACAGGGGACCCAGGAACAAATACCCCATAAGAGGGTGATTTTAACCTCTCCTCTTGGTTCATACCAGCACACCTCTCCTTTTTCTGCACTGTGAGATCGCCATGCCTGGAGCTCACCTGAGTCATGTTTTCTATAGAACAAGTGACTGCAGCATGGGCAGCATGTGTTCACAGTGGCGTGCATGGCAGGCAAGACCTAGGGGGCCAGCTGCTCAGCCCGGCGCCTCTTGCATTTCCTACAGCACCCAATGTCTCCGAGTACCAAGATTTTGGCAGTCCTCTCCGGCAGTCATCTCCAGCAGTCATTCCTGTTTCCAGTGTTTGCTTCAACTTTCTCGGCTCTGTGGTGCCAGGTAGTGCTTCCAGTATTTTACTGTAATTTCTCATCAGCTGTTGTGTCCTCTCACTTTCGTCCTTGTAGGTTAATACCTTTATTTCGTTCCTTTAGACGCAGTGGTATTGTAAGCAATACAATCTGTGTGACAGAGGGGTTCTGAAAGTACCTTGAACTTCTCCAACAGAAAGCTGTCAGGTGGTGGCTCTTGAGCTAATCCCTGTGTGCCAAAGAGGCTGCCTCTTCAAGTCTGAGTCTTCAGCTCTGACAGCTCTCACATGTGGTCCCTGCAGGCAGCAAGCAGCAGGCAAGAGTTTGAGAAGTCAGCTGGTCGGCAGGTGGAACCTATTAATTTGTACCATACGGGTAATACACGAATCATTCCTTTTGTATGAAGGTAGAATGGCGGAGCCAAAGGTAAGGGGCACTTTGACGATCCCACAGCAATTTTTCTTCTCTCCCCCAAAGTTCCTACCATTGGCACAGCTTATGCAGTACTTTCTTCTGTGCTTTCGTGTCTAGAAAACTAGGAGGGGCGCCTGGGTGGCTCAGTTGGTTAAGCGACTGCCTTCGGCTCAGGTCATGATCCCAGAGACCCGGGATCAAGTCCCACATCGGGCTCCCTGCACGGCGGGAAGCCTGCTTCTCCCTCTCTCACTCCCTCTGCTTGTGTTCCCTCTCTGGCTGTGTTTCTCTCTGTCAAATAAATAAATAAAATCTTAAAAAAAATTAAAAAAAAAAAGAAAACTAGGAGAACTTGGCCGAGTTTATTAGGGGTTTGAAGCGGAAAGTACACGGATGAGAACATTCTGCACCTTGCTTTTTTTCACCCAACATGGTAATGCCCAAGATTTAACTTGACCTATGCAAAGTATTTCATCAAATATATGAGGCCTCCAGTTGCTTACAATGTATATTGCTTACATATCATGGTTGATTTAGCCATTCCCCTGTTAATAGGCATTTACCTTCGTATCCGTTGTGATTAAACGTGGCTGCCTGTCACCTGGAAACCCAAGAAGTTTGAATAGGATATTCATTTGTCTCAAAGAAGTCTAGAAGGAGGTGGTCTGGGTCAACATGGTGGCTTTGTGAGGTTCCCAGGCACCTGAGCTTCTAGCTCTTGCTAACCCTCACTCTGTCCCCCTGCTTGTGGTTGAAGTTGGGTGCTGCAGTCTCCATGAGCACCTCCTCCACCCCGTTGACTGCACGCAGGAAGGAGAAGAGGGTGTTCATCCTCCCTCCCACTATTTCCCAAAAGGCCCAGATGAATGTCTGCTTACTTCTCATTGGCTGGAATCCAACCACGTGGCCAACCTTGGCTGCGAGGAAAGCTGGGACAGGCACTCCCGTTCTGGATGGGTGGGAGTGTGTATACATACTGTTGGTTTGAATAGACTCTGGGTCCACAGCTGGAGAGGGAGTCTGGGAGTAATCTCTGGCTTTGACTCTTAACTCTTCAGTTGTTGACCACAAGACAGTATGGGGCAGAGGTGGAGAGGAGAAGGTTAAAGTGTTCTAGGCAGTGGGAGTCAAGGGCCATTGCAGGACTTGAGGTAGGGGCTGTCTACCAACTGAATGAGAAGTAGTTCAGTATCTTAGCAACTGGTAGAGCCCTGCATATAGGTACCCTTACTGTATGCACCTGCTGCTGTTTCTCTGAGTACATCCACTAGGTCACAGGGTGTGTGCTTTAAATTTTGATAGATCCCCTCAAATTGGCTCTGCTGATCATACCCCACCTGGCAATTTCCTTGAAATCTCATCAACTCTACATATTAAGAGATTATATTTTAAAAGTAATCTTGCCGGGCGCCTGGGTGGCTCAGTGGGTTAAAGCCTCTGCCTTCGGCTCAGGTCATGATCTCAGGGTCCTGGGATTGAGGCCCACATCGGGCTCTCTGCTCAGAGGGGAGCCTGCTTCTTCCTCTCTCTCTGCCTGCCTCTCTGCCTACTTGTGATCTCTGTCAAATAAATAAATAAATAAAATCTTTTTTAAAAAAGTAATCTTGCCAATCATACAGAAGAAAAATGGTATCTAATTGTTTTTACATATATTCCCCTGATTATCACTGTGGGTAGATTCTTTTTATACATTTTAGGATTCCTTGTTTATAAACTGTTTGCAGAGTTTGCCAATTTTCCTGGAATTTATTTTTGTATATAATCTGAGGTGGCCCTCTAATATTTTCTAGTTAAATAAGCACATGGCTGAAACCAATGACTGAATAGTTCTCTCTTTTCTTGCAGATATAAAATTCTCTGTTTCCTGGGGTGCCTGGGTGGCTCAGTTGATTGTGGGACTCTTGATTTCGGCTCAGGGTCATGAGATCCAACTCACCATTCTGCTCTGCACTCAGTGAGGCGTCTGCTAGAGATTCTCTCTCTCCCTCTGCTCGAAGGAATGTGTGTGTGTGCTCGCTCACTCTCTCTCAAATAAATAAATACTATGTTTCCCATTCGTGGGCTCTCTCTTTGGAGAGAGTATTGTACTATTTGCAAATATTAATATGCATTAATTCTGTAATAATTTTATAGGAGTTTTAAAAATACTATTCATGCAAATATCAAGGAATAGACAGAATGCTTTTGAAAATAAAAATAAGAATGATACACAGTTGACCCTTGAACAATACAGGGGTTAAGGGTACCGGTCCCCCATGCAGTTGAAAATCCAAGTATAACTTTTGACTCCTCCAAAACTTAACAACTAATAGCCTACCTTTGATCAGAAGCCTTACCAATAATATAGTGAATACATATTTTATGTTATATATATATTTTATACTGTATCCTTACAATAAAGTAAACTAGAGAAAAGAAAATGCTAATAAGAAAGCCCTAAGGAAGAGAAGATCCAGTCACAGTACTGGATTTTATTCATCAAAAAAAAATTCACCTATAAGTGGACCCACATAGTTCAAACCCATGTTATTCAAGGGTCAGCTGTACTTTTTGCAAGATCTTAAAGTAAATGATAAAGTGACAGTATTAAAACAGTGTAGTCTTAGCTCAAGAAAGTACAGATAGATGATCAGAAGGGCAAAAGAGAAAGCTCACAGCTGGGCCCTTATGTCCAGTATGTGATGGTGATGCCACTTGGATGTTGAAATTAAGGTAGTTTCTTTGCCAAAAGAAATTCCAGATGAATCAAAGTATTTAATGTTGGAAATTAGGCCCTAAAGTAATTACAAGAACAATTTAAAAAGCAACTTGATAAACCTAAAAGTAGTGAAAGATACCATACAGGGTAAGACTAGGAAATTTGGCTCCATACCTAATGTATGCTTCTATATCTAAAAGTCTCAAATAAAATTAAATGCACCAAGAAAAATATTGGCAAATGTACATGACATACAAGTCATACTGTATTATATTAATATACCATTAATATACCATATATTAATAACTGTTAATACTATCATATCAAAGTCTTTAAGTACAAAATGAACACCCCAATGGAAAAATGGTCAAAGCACATGAACAGCCACTTCAAAAAAGAAATACAAATGATAATATACAAATGGAATTAATGAACAGTAAAGAAGTGCAAAGTAAAATAACATTAAATAGAATTTATTACCAACCAAGCTGGCCAATAATTTTTGAATTATTGAAACTTCAGGAAGTATCATTACCTTTTAAATCAGAGTAGGAATTTATCCCAAGGAAACAGATGATGGATCCATACAGAGGTTTGCACATAAGGTGACTGGCTCATTAGGGCATTATTACTATAAAGTTAGAAGCAATCTTTTTTCTTTTTTAAAGATTTTATTTATTTATTTGACAGAGAGATCACAAGTAGGCAGAAAGGCAGGCAGAGAGAGAGCACGGAAGACATAGGCTCCCTGCTGAGCAGAGAGCCCGATGTGGGCCTTGATCCCAGGACCCTGAGATCATGACCTGAGCCGAAGGCAGAGGCTTTAACCCACTGAGCCACCTAGGCGCCCTAGAAGCAATCTTAAAACTGCATCCATTAGTTTTTGCTTAAATAAATTATGGTCTCTTGCTCTCTCAATGCCAATCCTATGTCTCCATCCCAATTCAGAGTATACTAGGAAGAGGTAGGAGGTCACAGATTAGAGAAGGAACAACCCCCATGTGTGCCTGAACTTGGCCCCTTAATGAGCTTGCCTGTTGACTCTCGGTTGGGCTGCACATTGAGAATCACCTGGGGTGCTTTAAAAACGGCTCATACTCAGCCCCACCGACTGCCTGGTCCTGGGTGAGGTCTAGGCCTGGTATTATTTGTAAAGCTCCCTAGGTGATTCTAGTGTGCACCAGGGTCAAGAACCATTGCTAACCAGCATTCCCTTTAAGTTGATTAATTACATAGGCTATTGACCAAAGCTGGAACTAACGGCCTCCAGAAGCCCCAGGGAAGCCAAACCATTGCTTGAGCCCAGCTGATCGCAAGTGGGCAGCGGCCAACCTCATGCCCCAAGAGACCAGCCTCCCTGGCTTTGCTACAGCCCATCCAGCCAAGTGTCTGTTAGATTTAATACCAAAGAGGTCACGGGTGACCTTGACAAGCACACTTACTGGCAAGGGATTCTTGACTGTTCTGTGACAAACTGCCATAACAAAGCTACACACCAGTTCGTGTTTCCATTTTTAGCCTCTTTATTACCTCCATCTGTTGATGGAGATGAGGCAGCAAACACACGGAGTGTGAGTCGCAGTGTTATCTGGTATCGTATAAATAAGGATCGCCAAACTCCTACAGTCTCCCACTTAGGGTGGGGGCTAATACTTCCCCTGTGGGTCCCTCCTTCTGTCCCTTCCCCTCCACCTCTATACACATTTGCAGTTTACACTTCATTTCACACAAACAACTTTCTAGCACTTCCTTGCTTATCCAGTGATGGCTTGAGGCTTAGCTGCAGACCTTGAAAATGCTTCTTGATTTTCATCGGCAACTGCCTCTTCCCTAATCCTTCCCCCAGCCCTATCTCTGCCGGACCCACCCCAACCCCCGTCTAATGATACTGGGAGCTCCAAGGACCACTGCTCGTTTTCGATCATTTATTAACATACAGAGGAGGCGATGTATTAATATTTAGGAATTTCCCCTTTCTAAGTATGAGTGAATAAAAGGGAAGGAGGAAAGATGTGGATTGTATTTATTGGGTTTTTTTAATTCTCTGTGCCCTGTGCTCAGATTCCTTAGAGACAGCAGGGAATTGGGCATATTCTAGGGTGGCATGCCTTGAATTTCAGTCATTTACACAGCAGCTCTGTGATTTCTGCCCTTGGTGCCAACAATAGAATTACTTCTTTATCATTTCTTTAGATCATCTCCTCCTTTTATACTAGGATATTTTTAAAATGAGCCTGAGTAGTCTTTCCTAGCATGATGTATCCATTTCTTTAATCATTCACCCAGCGAAGGATATTTGGGTTTTCCAGTTTTGCCAATTTTAAGGAGAGCTGCTGTGAACATTCCTGTACAGATTTTTATGTGGACATACGTTTTTCACTTCTTTGGGATAAATGCCCAAGAGCTGAAATGCTGGATCCAATGGTGGTTGTGTCTTGACTTTCTAAGAAACTGCCACTGTCTTCCAGACTAGCCTCCTCTCTTCTGCTCTGTGAATGATCCAGTTTCTCTGTATCCTTACCAGCATTTGGTGTTGTCACGATTTTTTTTTATTTTAGCCATTCTGCTACATAAATCATGGTCCATTATTGTGGTTTTTTACTTATGTCTCCCTGATCACTAATCACATCGAACATCTTTTCGTGGGCTTATTTTCCATCTGCATACCCTGTTGGAGGAAACGTCTTCTCATGTCTTTGGCCCATTCTCTAATTTTTTTGTTTGTTTACTGCTGAGTCGTGAGAGCTCCTTATATATTCTAAATACTAGTCTTTTGTTGGATGTGTGGTTTGCACATCTTGCTGCCTGAGTCCCACCCCCGCCCACTGTCCCCAGTCTGCAGCTTGTATTTTCGTCCTTTTCACAGTTCCTTTGCAACACAGAAGTCTGTAGTCAATGAGGTCAAATTTATCAATCTTCCCTTTTACAGACTGCTTTTAGCGTCCAATCTGAGCTCTTTGGCTCTAGATCCAGAAGGTTTTCTCTCATCTTTTTTTTTTCTTCCTAAAAGTTTTATAGGTTTACATTTTTATGTTGATGATCTGTTTTCAGTTAATTTTTGTATACAGTTGGAGGTTTAAGTCAAGGTTCAGATTTTCCCCAGATTTGATATGTAAGTACTAATATAAATATATGTTGTTATGAAATAGAGTTGCACCATAACTTACATCCTGTCCTATAACCATTTTCTCACAGAGCCCTGTATTGTGGACATCTTCACACACCAACTCAATGTATTCACTTTAATCTATATGATAGTTTCTAATGGCCGTATAATAAGTCACTGCACGGATGTATCACGCTGTATTAAGGCAGGCATATTTTAAAGCCTTCTTACGCTGCTCTAATACCCATTTAATGGAATTCTTTCTAGCTTAAAGCAGACAGTGTCAATATCTGTTGCTTGAAGCTAAAAACTCACGCAAGCATAGAAGCGGCTTTCTGAGAGGTTATTTAAGCAAACATCACGTGGTCAGATGTGTCCGGAAATGTGCTTGAAATAGTTCAATCCCTTCAGTCCTCAGTGTTAGGACTGAATCTGAGAATCTTGCAGCTTCAAGCTTACCCTCATCTTCGTGGGTGTTAGAGTATTCACCAACCAATGGTGGTTGTGTCATTTATGTTTCTAGTGCGTATTTGAAGGTTGACTTTTTTTTTTTTTTTTTTTTAAGGACCTGAGTCACTGCCAAGGTTGAGGTTGGAGCTTTAGAGGTCATGCACCTTCTTCAGTGGTTCTTCCCCTAGGAGTGCTTACCAGCATCGTCTGGGAAGATTTTTCAACTTGGACCTGCTCAGCTCTTCCCTGACCCTTCTAGATTATACTCTTCTGGGATGGGACTTGGACCTGTGTGCTTGGGGGAAATCCATCAGGTGATTCTCTTCCACATACAGAGTGAAGAACCCCTGCTGTGGTCCCGTCTACCTCCCTTTCAAGTATTCCGAAGTAGGGATTTCTTCTTAAAATTTCTCTTCATTGGGGGCGCCTGGGTGGCTCAGTTGGTTAAGCGACTGCCTTCGGATCCTGGAGACCTGGGATCGAGTCCCATATCGGGCTCGCTGCTCGGTGGGAAGCCTGCTTCTCCCTCTCTCACTCCCCCTGCTTATGTTCCCTCTCTGGCTGTGTTTCTCTCTGTCAGATAAATAAAATCTTTAAAAAAATTTTTTTCTCTTCATTGACTACCATCAGAAATGCGCAGTTTGCTCCGGAAGCAGCCCATTCAGGTGTTCGAATTCTTTGACTACAAAAAGTTTTCTCTCAGGGCGCCCAGATGGCTCAGTGGGTTAAAGCCTCTGCCTTTAGCTCAGGTCATGATCTCAGGGTCCTGGAATCAAGGCTCACATCAGGCTCTCTGCTCAGCAGCAAGCCTGATTCCTCCTCTCTCTCTGCCTACTTGTGATCTCTCTCTCTGAGAAATAAATAAATAAAATCTTAAAAAAAAAAAAAAAAAGAAAGTTTTCTCTACTGGGTATGAGTGTATTGGTTTTAGAACTTCCACCCACAGATTATTGTTTTATGATAAAGTTGTGGTTCTTGCCCTTGACAACACCTTGAAACCATTTGGGGAAGCTGTAAGAAATGGTGCTGCCTGAGTCCCACCCCCAGACTCTGTTGTATTGGTCTGGGGTGCAGCATTAGTATGGGAGAGCGTGGGGGAGGGGTTGTAAAGCTCCCCAGGGGAACTGAATGCCAAGGTAAAGCTGAGAACCGATGGATAAACGCACGAGGGGTCACAAATGCAAACACCTACTGTGGCTAGACAGGTAATGAAGTGAGGACTGTGGTGAGCTAGACAGATGCTTCCAGAAAGGACCTCAGCTACTCAGCTCCAGGCAACTGCTGCTGTGCAGGAAGGTGAGCCCACTACTGTCAAATGTAGGGTTTATGTTTGTTTGTTTGTTTGTTTGTTTGTTTGTTTTAAAGAAAGAGCTGGAATTCCAGATCTTTATGTGAAATCCCAGGATTCTTAAACATTAGCCAGTGGTATTAAAATACCCGTAGGCCCAATCCAGCCACAGGGCGTGGGCTTCTGCTCTACAACACTGCAGTACAGAAATGCCTTCTGAGGTTTCTCAAGCTCAGCACAATCAAATTTGGGGCTGAATAAGTCTCTGTTCTCGGGGCTGGCCTGTGCACCACAGGGCGTTTAGAAGCATCCCTGGCCTGTACTTAACCAGATCCCGGAGCCATCCCACCTCCTCCTGCTGGTAACAATCAACGTCTCTCTCTCCTGCGGGGCAGGAGTGCCCCTGAGAACCATATTCCTGAAACAATGCTGGTTGATTGCCTCCAGTGATGAGGAACTCACTCTGGAACCACCAATTGTTCTTTGACAGGTCTAAGATAAGGAAGCCATTTCTTCTCAGAATTTACCCTTGTCATAACCTACATCCCTGAGTTACAGTACCATTTTCCAGTGCCACACAAAATTGTAAATTGCCTCCTGGGTCCCTCTGGCCAGGTCTTCCATCCTACCTGCTAAGCTCCTAGATTTGTTTCCTGCTCCTCACGAGGTGCCTTTTCCATATGATTTGCCCTCTGTCATACACCCTCCAGGCTTCCAATGTCCCTCATTAAGTGTGGTGCCGGGTGAACACAACATTCCAGGGGCGGCCTGACCAGCAAGACCAGCACAGGGGCTATTTCCTGCCTTGCTCTGAACATTGTGCTTCTATTAATGCACCTTTGGGCCGCATTAGTTGTTTTTTTGGCAACCACATCCCACTGTTGACTCAGACTGAGCTTGTGGTCAATTAAAACCCACAACTCTCGCTCATGCTGCTCTAAGGCCAGTTTTATTCCATCCTGTACTGTGTGCGTGTGTGTCTGTGTGTGTGTGTGTGTGTGTGCGCGCGCACGAACCTAAGCACCACTATGCACTTTAACCTAATTTTAGCATATTGCACTTACTGTTGTTGAATTTCGTCTCCTTGGTCTCAGTATATCATTCTAATATACTAAATATTTCGAATCCGTATTCATCATTCCGCAGAAGAGCTGTTAGGCCCAATTGTTGTCATTCACAAGTTATTAGCTTGGCAGCCCTCCTGGGTCCTCATTTAAGTCATTATTAGAATACTGTCCAGGGCAGTCTGGACAGGAGTCTTGTGGAGATTCCTGAGACAGCTTTCTTCCCCCATGACACGGACTCTGTATGATTTGTGTATCCTACCCCTCCGTCCTCATTCCTGCCTTTTAGCCACAGGATTGCGGGAGAAAATTTATCCCATTAAAATTGAGCTATTTTTCAGCCTTTTAAAGAAAAGAGATTCTGACACATGGCCACTGATGAACCTTGAAGACATTGCACTAAATGGAAAGAAGACAGTCACAGATTCCTCATAAAATCAGAGAGCACTCAGATTCAGAGACGGAATGCAGAATGCTGACTTCCAGGGGCTGGGACAAGCCGGGGCCCTTGAGGGATTGTTTCAAGGGTACCATTTCAGTTTGGGAAGATGAGAAAGCTCTGGAGGTGGATGCTGGTGATGGCTGCATGGCAGGGCGAATGTACTTAATGCCCCTGATGTGTACACTGAGGGGGTTAAAGTTGTAAATTCTATGTTCTATGTATTTTACCACAGTACAAAAAAAAAATTAAAAAGATACATTATCTGTTAAAAAATGAATGAGAACTACAACCTGCCCAGAGTTTCCCGCACCTGAGGAATATTTTCTGGGGCTTCCAGAAGAGAAGGTAAGGTCTCGTAAGCCATCCGCAGGATTCAACAGGAGGCATGAAAATCCGAAAGTGTGGCTGTGTTGGGCCTGCTGGCAGCAGGGCTCAGGGGCCCTCAGGATCCCCAAACTGTCCTACCTCCGGGAGAGAAGCTTGGAGACAATAAACCATTAGTTCACCATCATCAGAAGATACCCCACCTGACCGCCCTGGTGAAGGAACTCACTTGTCATATACACACACACACACACACACACACCCAAGCACGTGGGTGTTCACCTGTCCCTTCCAGGCAGGTCACAGATGAGGAGACACTGCCTACCCACCTTTCATCAGACTGCACTGTGAACTCAGGGGGCACTAGGCCCAGAATTTGGATGGGTAACCTGGTTGCCAAGCTTGGTGGGGGAAGGGGGGAGGTAGAAAAAGACCCATGAAATGAAGTGGGAGGTTGGGAGGACAATTACCTTGGTTCTGGGGACTCAACTTTATTTAATGAAGCAAGACTCTCTTTACCTCCCTCTGTTGTTCTTTAAATTTCATTTTTGACGATTTCTTATTTCAAACCTAAAGACCATTTTGGAAACAAAGTAGGACCTGAGTTCTACATTTAATCTGTCATCTGTTGGCATCATCCCTTCATTTACTTGCTCGCTTCAAATGTGACCCCAAATCAATTTTTCTCATCTTTAACGTTTTTGCAAACCTTAGCTCTTTTGTCCCCACAGCCTCCCTGAAACCTTTCTTGTCTGTGCCTAACAACTTTTGTATTCATCTTTGCTTTTGTGCCTGTCTTTCCATTTTTATGGACTGATCATTTTAGGATCAGAATTTGCCAGAGAATTCCCTGTGAGAACACACTAGGTTCTCCAGGGATTTACTCCCCCCCCCACACCATATAGGAATTAGATAGAAAATTATGAAACATCCTTTTATATGAGTTTCATGGATCCTGCTTTTGCATTTCTGGCCATGGGACTCTGGTCTGTGAAAATGTCTAAGTCCAACAGTGAAACCATGGGGCACAGTAACTCATTTGAGCTTCGCAGGTGCCCTGTGAGCTAGGCAGGGCAGATATTACTATTCCACCCCCTTTGCCCCCCGCTAAGACAGATGAATCTCAGGGCGGTCACATGAGGTTATAATTAAGACGTTCCAGATTGGTTGACTCCTAGTCATCAGCAACACACAGCGACAGTCTTGACTGGGCACCTACCATGGGCTGAGCACCTGTGGGGATACAGAAGCAAACAAAATAAAACAAGGGTCTCAGGGGACTTGCATTTTGATGGAGAAGGGCAAACTGTAAATAAGTAGAGTATGCCAGGTGGTGATAAGAAGGGAAAGGATGTTGCTTTATATTAGATCAGGGGATATATTTGAAGCACATGAAGGAAATGAGGGAGTCATGTGGCTAAGTGGGGAAAGACAGAAAGAGTATTTCAGATCGGAGGAAGAGCCAGTGCAAAGGCCCTGAGGCTGGAACGTGTCTGGAGTCTTGAGCAACAGTAAGGAAGTTAATGTGGCTGGAACAACTGTGAGTGAAAGAGAGAGTAGCAAGAGATCACACCAGAGGGTCCAAATCCTAAAGGATTTTATGAGTTATTATAAGATCTTTGGTTTTTTACTCTGAGGCATACAGAAAGATACTGGATTTCTTGGAGAGTTGGACTTGGTGTGTTAGAGTAAAAGAGGAGTCTGATAAATCAAGGTTTTGGAATTCAATAATTAAAAGTTTGGAGGTGCCAATAATTGGAATAGGAAGGATTGTGGAGGAAGAAGAGGGGTGGGGAGAAGTGGAGATTGAGCTCAGTGGACATGCCATGTATTAGAATAAGGAAGATCAAAGGAGGAGCAAGTGGGGGTGGGGGCAGAGGAGGCTGAGGATACAGATTCATTTATTGATCACAGGATAGGAGTTCTAGAGGGTCCATGGAAAGGTTTGAGAGAATGCTGTAGGGGATACAGAGAAAGGTGAGGCTAAGAACATGATTCCAGACTCACAGATCCACTGGCTTCCTTGGCCACAGCATGTGGAAGTCTTAGTCTCTCAAACGTAACAGGTTCAAAACCAGTCCACTGATCTTTAGCCTCAAATGTGTGCCTCCACCCATTCCGCAAATGGCAACCATCTTCCCAATGCACACACCTGAAACCTGGAAACTACTTCTGTCCCCCCTTTCCCACCCCACCCCCAGTGCAATCTATTGGCAAACCCTCTTATGTCATCCTCTTGTAAGAGAGATCCTAAATCCAGCTACTTCTCTTCCCCACCATCAAGTGCTAGACCCACAGCACTTCTTGCCTGATGTAGAGAAAACCTTCCTCACTCCTGTGCCCACCCCACCCTTGGCCTGCTATCTGTCATACAACTAGAGATTCATCTTTTTAAAAAAACACGACGCTGAGGAAGACCACATCAATCTCGTGAATCAAAACCCTTGGCCAGATCACTGGTGGCCTCCCACAACAATCACGGGACACCTTTTGAGAATCTGGCCTGACTTCCCTTTTGGTGTTATTGTAACAATAAAAATAAATGTCCATTCATGGGACACCTGGCTGACTCTATGGGAAGAGCGTGCAACTCTTGATCTCGGGGTCATGGGCTCAAGCCCCATGATGGGTGCAGAGATTACTGAAAATAAATAAACTTAAAAAAAAAAATGGCCATTCAGAGATACATACGACCCCATCCTCAAGGAGCAGAGGAGCCAAAGGGATGCCGTGTGGAAACAGCAAATAAGATGAGAGGCAATATTCTGGCCTTGCTGTCTTATCAGGTTCTTAGTAGAATAGATCAAAGTTCATCTTTATTTCCACAGCCCAAATAAAAAAAAAAAAGGCCTCAGGCCAAAAAATGTCACTGCTAATTCAATTTTCTTCTTCTAATGTGTATGTCACTCAGCACCTTTTGATTTCATGGCCATCCGCCCGCCGCTGTATTTTCTAATCCCGTTAGAACTGAGCCTCATGGCCCGTTGCTCTGCTCTCCCAGTGGCACACATGAGATCCTCCAGATTGCCGCTCTGCCTGGCAGGGACTCCAGTTATGAAGCCTAGCAGAGAAAACAGCATTCACTAAAGTCTTTTCCCAAATACCTACCTTTTCCCTTTTCTGTTTTTTTTTTTTTTTTTCCCTGAACAAAACTAGTAATTTGGGGGTGGCAGAAGTAATACTTCAGGTGGGTGTTTTTTTCACCAAACATTAAATGAAAGTTAATTCCACAGGACAGAACCCGGGTTCACTCCATAATGCCCAAAATTCAGGCAGAGTCACGGCTGAAACCTTTTGAGGTTGGTGGGAAAAAAAAAATCATTAAACATATAAAGCTTCCAGAATTTGTAATCCGAATCTATAAACAGATTTCCATACACTGATGTAGAGAAAACAATTATCATTCATCATGGGTGTGTTATTGTCAAAGCATCTGAGCTGAGGCCAGACCTACAGCCTGAACTCAGGCTTCTGCCACCAAGCCCCAACTGAAGCCTGAACGGACAGGGACGTAGACACTGAGTAATTCGGGCCCCCAGTCACCACCGTTCCCCCTCACCCAGCTCCCTCTCCATGTGTATCATTCTCCATAGATCTGGGTGGTTTTGTGCATATCTATGGGTTTGAATCAGGAAATTACCTCTATTGATTTCCACAGAGTGTGTGATATAAATTTACATTCTGTCTCCCTGCCCCCAAGCTAAATGTCAGCAAGAGTCCCCTTCCAAACAGCCAAGTACATGGGCCATTCAGCTGGCCCTGTGGTTTAAGAGCCTGTGCGGGGGTGGGGAGGGAGCGCCACACTCTGAGAGTACTTTCACTGCAGTCATTTTAAGTTTTAGATTTGTGGAACTTTTTCAAACATAGAGTAAATAATAGACAGCTATGTACTCAGAACCCAAATTGTACAGTTTGTTCACATTTTCCCCAAACTTGCTCCCAAAGATGTATTTGTTATTTGTTTATATGTAGAATGTCAGAGGATAAAACAGAAGACACCCTCTTCCCCCAGCATGCATACCCCACCTGGTCTCCGGACCTTTCTCCTCAGGTGGAGACAAGCTTAACGCAGCTGTGTATCCTTTCTGTGAATGTTTCAGGATTTGGATACTGGAGAAATTAACACCACGCTCTCCTTCTCTTCAACATTAGGGTTTTGAGATTCCTCAACATTGAAAAATGGAGATCTAGGTTATTTTAACTGCAGGATAATATTCCACTAAGTAGATAAATATGGCTTTTTTTTTTTTTAAACCAGACTTCCGGCTATTTTCAATTTTCACTATTGCCAACAACCCTACAATGAATAGTCATCTCTACTGTGGACAAATGTGAGATTTTCTTTATGGCAGGGTGTTTGATTCTTTTCTTTACCATGACCCCCAGAAAGCACACAATGACATTGCCACCAACACACACACAATTTTTACAAAACCAACACCTAATCTTACTATGGGTAATGCACTTTGATATTTTCTGCTTCCTCTTCATTTGTTCTGAAGGCTGCTTAGAATCTGTCTGATGCCATGACCCCCTAAGGGGTGGTGGCCAGGCCATGGCGTGCACTCCGAGACGGCGGACTTGGAGGATATGCTCATTAGTTTGTCTAGGTGCTGACAAGCCTCCCAGACCTGTCACAACCTTGACATTGCCAGCCAGCCACCGTGTTGGAGGTTTCCCCATTTTGTATACGTGCCCATGCTTCCTTGCCAGACTTGTCCCAACATTTTTGCCATACTGATAGGTGTACTAGAATCTCCTTGCTACTTCAATTTGCATTTCCCCCATTTCTGCTGAACTGGCCGCTGTTCATCTCCACGTGAATTTTTAGAATCAGCATCTGCATGTTTTAATGGGATGTGTTTTTTTTATTATTGCTTATGACTAAATATGTTCTAATTTCCATCAGACTTCTTCTTTGGTATATGAATTGTTTAAAAATATAATCATTTCCCTGGGGTGGCTGGGTGGCAGTCCCTTACACAGCCATCTCTTGATTTCAGCTCAGGTTATGATCTCAGGGTGGTGGGATCCATCTCAGCGTCAGGCTCTGTGCTGGGCAGAGTTTGCTTGCTATTTTCTCTGTCCCTGTCCCTTTGCCTGCCCCTCCCCCACCAAGGTGTGCTCAATCTCTCTCTTTAATAAATAAGTCTTCTGAAAATTAAAAAAAAAATGTAATCATTTCCCAAAGGAGGGGCGGCTGGCTGGATCAGTCAGGTGCAACTCTTGACCTCCAGGTTGTGAGTTAAGTCCTAACTGGGTGCAGAAACGTCAAAAAAAATATTCAAAAAACCCAAAAATAAATGTGTAATCATTTCCCAAAGGAGTGAGGAGAGGGTCTGACTGCTTTTCTGCCCTTTTGTTTCAAGTTTCTTGCATCAGCAAGGAAGTGGTCTACAGGGATTGAATCTTTAGCATTTTTGAGACTTGCTTTATAGACCTAGAAACTTCTTTTTTTATTCTGTAGTTTCTGTATCCTAAACATGTTCATTAGACCAAGTTTATGAATTGTGATGTTCAAAACTTCAATATCCTTATTTTTCATTTCCTTTGTGCATCAGTTTCTACAAAATGTTGACTACAGATTTATCAAATTCTTCTTGTCATTCTCTCATGTTTGCTTTATCTGATGTTGTTTTGTCAGTTGAACATAGCTTTCAATATTTGTATTTTACTGGTGAATTTTTCCCTTTAATAATTACATCATGGTCATTTTTATCCCTAATTATGCTCTGTCATCTTATATCACATTTTCTCTGATGCCACTCTTTGATACACCAGCCTTCTTTTGGTCAGCCATTCACCTGGGATATCTTCTTCAATCCCATTACCTACAAAATTATTTTTTAGGTGCTATTTATTAAATAGCATATATACACCTTCTTTATCCAAGAATATCCATGTGTTAACTGATGACAACAATCCAATTGTATCTATTATGATTGCACATTTGGATTTATTTTGGTCATTTTTGCTGGGAGATAATAATATTATTTACCCTATAGGTTTGTTGTGAGCAATAAATGAGATAGTAGGTGTAAAGGATTTATTTCCCTACCTAGCACATGCCAATTTAATTAACAACTGGTAGTTATGAACACATAGTCGTTGTTAGGATTCACTTTCTACTTAGAGCTAGATCATCTGGGATGAGTTATTTAAGCTCGGTTCCCTCGTGTGTCATGAGTATCAAGGGATGCCATTTTGAATGAGAGGACCTACAAGCCTAGTGCCACCAGGCCCCTCTAGGCACCCAGGTCCCGGTGGTGATTGCTCGGGCCTCATACTTGCAGGTTTCTGAAGTCAGCTGGAGCCCCCCTGCCTAGAGCTGCTCCCGAGATTACAATGCTCCTCTCCAGGGCCACCTGTAGCCAACCACTGACTAATGTGGGGGTTATAAAAGTTAGCCCCCTTGCTACAAGACAGTACTGACTCTGGAGAATTCACTCTCTAGAGCTCGTTCCAGGCCTGAACTGAGGCACCCAAATCCACCACATCTTTGTCCAGCTTCTTATCCTGCTTGATCCTGCCTCTCTTGCTTTTCTACACATTTTTACTGAGAGTAGTCTCATCATTTGCAAAAGCAGGTCCTTCTCAGGTTGTGCCTCTAGGAACCCCACCTAAAACAGAGCCCAAATTCATAGTAAGGCTGAGAACACAAATATTATGACACCAAGGATGAAAGTCATAACTTCTCCATTTACTGTCTTTCTCTGAATTAAAAAATTATCTTACAGATATATGCATGAATGCCTAATATGATGAAGTGATAGCTGATTTATTCGTTTATTCAGAAATATTTACAATTGACAATGTTGTAGGCCCTGGAAATTATGCAAAAAGCATTAAGTATGTAAAAAAATGGATTTTTATAAAGACATTAATAGTTACTGTTTATTGACGATTATATGCTAAGATACTTTCTATATTATATTTAATACCCAGAACAATACTGCAAAGCTGACATTATTTTTGCCAACTTTTGTCATAAGGCAATGAAGATCCAGAAAGGTCAAGTGACTGTCCAAGGTCATGCAGCTAAGAGGTTGTGGAGGCAGGATTCATACAGAGGTCTCTCCACAAGGATTTTTCACTGCCTGTTTTATTGCCCAGAATTTCAGTTATCTGCTTAAATGTCTACATCACCCCCCATTAGACTTGAGTTAATGGCAAAACAAGATCTTTCCATTTTAACATCCCAGACCTGGGGAAATGCTTGACATCATACACACCCAGAAGTGCCTGTGGAATCAATAAATGGGGATGGATGGGCAGGACTTGGGGGTAATCTGTTTCCAGAAAAGATGCCACACCCCCTCTTTCCTGCAGGACTCCCATAAGAGACACATTCTAGCTTTTAGCAGTCCATTTTAGCTTAATTCAGTCTTTGCTGTGAGCATCTTTCTGGGGTCTAGTGTCAGTCAAACTTGGCTGAGGCTGATACAGTGGGACCCAGGGACCTGGATGCAGAGAACCATTACGGACAAAAGCCACTGGGGGCAACAGAGGAGCCAGCTAGAGGCAAGTAAGATCACTCAAAGTTCTGGGCATACCCTGGTATCCACAAAGAGACTGGGTGCCCAAGTATGGCAATTTATCAGGAAATGTCAAGTCAAGAAAGGGTCTGTGAAGCAAGCAGATGGTTTTTCCAAAAGTCAGACAAGACAGTATCTGACACAAGTTTTTCTTTTCTTTCTTTCTTTTTTTTTTTTTTTTAAGATTTTATTTATTTGAAAGAAAGAAACACAGCCAGAGAGGGAACACAAGCAGGGGGAGTGAGAAAGGGAGAAGCAGGCTTCCCGCCAAGCAGGGAGCCCAATATGGGACTCGATCCCGGATCTCTGGGATCATGACCTGAGCCGAAGGCAGATGCTTAACCAACTGAGCCACCCAGGCGCTCTTGACACAAGCTTTTGTTGGATGATTTGCCAGCTCCTTGTCACTGAGAACCACCCATACCGATTGCTCAAAGCCACGGCGCCATTTGACATCTCCCGGCCATTGGCGACTGAATTGAGGGCAGACACTTAACCCAAGCTGGGCCAGTCATTTTCTGCTTCCTGAAAACTTTAACTGATGAAACCAGAGTCCAGGAGCTGGAAGGTGTGTCAGATGGTCATGGCAGAGGTGTAGAGGGACAGAGGACAGAGTCCTGTCACCAGAGTTCCCAGGGCCCTCCTGGTCCCCGCAGTTCCTTGAGGTGCTTGCTCATCTTCTCCTTGGATTCTGAGAACTACTATATCCTTCCAACAAATTTCTTTTTTAAACTTAAACTAGCAAGATTAGGTTTCTGTTACCTGCAATGAAAAGAGTCTTAACTAAAACACTGCCAGATAAAGGTGGAGGAGAGACTCAGCACTGCTGCCTTTTATCTGTATTTATCCTTTCTTTGGCGTATTTTTCTCGATTCTTGAGAGAGAAACAGAGGAGGCTTCTGACACTTACAGTCTAGAGGGAGCGGCAGACATACACAAATCGTTTCAACACAATGTGGTAAGTGCTCTAATAGGTATGATAAGAGTGTCGTGGGAGCAGGAAGGAGGAACTGTCTAACTCTGCTTGGGACTGGGGGTGGGAAAGGCTTCGTGCAGAGCTGAGTCTCTAAGGATGAGTGGGAGTTCTGATATACTGATATATTTTCAGGATCATCAGAAGAGTATTAAAAGCTTTTATATTTCTTAAAAGGATAAGAGGAAATGGAGTAAGATGTAATTTACTTTGGTCTTTAAGAAGTGTTTGAGCCGCAATAGTCTAGATTTGGTGGGATAACATTAACTCTGGAATTTCAGTGGTTTTAACGCAACGAGTTGTGGTTCCTTCTCGGGGCGCACATGCAGCCAGGCCTCTGGGGCCATGCTCCATAGAGACCACTAGGGTTTCAGGATGCTGGAGCCTCTGGTATCTTGCTGCACCATCTGGAATATGAGGCTTCCTTGGGCATCATAACAGGGTCATCATGGCAGATTCTTTGGCCCAGGAGTGACAGAGGCCACTCTCGCTCCAGCCCAGTATCATGGGGGTCGGCCTGTGTCATCCTCCACTGTGCCTCGGAGAAGAAGACTGGCAATAGAAGTCTCCCCCACAGCAGGAGACCATCATTATTTTTCTACCTGGATCTGAGTCTTGGTCCCTGTGCCTGAGACTCCATCTTGCTCACTTGTCCCAAATCCCACTTAGGCTTCTCTTGCTCCGTCAGTGACACCCCTGCCACATCACAGAAATCATAGGGATTTCTTGCTACTAAGTAGCAAGGACTGAGGGTGGTGTGGCTTTAAGACTCTCAGGAAACCCTGCAGACTTGAGGAAACCCACCAACATCAAGGCAGCGGTGCAGCAGGCTTACCCACAACTTAGTCATGAAGTCCTGTCAGAGAAAGACTCGATAGGTAAACCTCATCTCTTCTCTGCACACTTCCCCGGTTCTCTCTTGGGTCCTTCCAGCTGCCAACTCCTCAAGCCACATTTTGTGATGAATCCAAGGATGTTATGAGAAGCAGAAGAAATGAGCCTCCAAATATCCGAAACTGAGTCCTTTGTCTTCCCTCTCAAAACTTGCCCCACAGCCTTCCTCCCCTGCATTAAAGGCAACTCTGTCCTCTGACTTGTTCTCAGCAACCTCAAGTGTTCTCTCCTTCTCCATCTCAGTCAGGACATCATGAAACCCCCACTGGTGCAACCTTCAGTTTATACTCCAAACCTACCTACTCGCCACTTTTCTTCTTCTTTTTTTTTTTTTTAAGATTTTATTTATTTATTTGACAGAGAGAAACACAGCTAGAGAGGGAACACAGGCAGAGGGACTGAGAGAGGGAGAAGCAGGCCTCCCGCCGAGCAGGAAGCCCGATGTGGGGCTCGATCCCGGGTCTCCAGGATCATGACCTGAGCTGAAAGCAGTCGCCCAACCAACTGAGCCACCCAGGCACCCCTCGCCACTTTTATTCTTATCACCCTGGCCAGACGGAGCCACGGCCATTTCTGGACTTTTCTATTAGACTCCTTATTGACCTCCCTGCCTCTGTTCTTGCTTAATAGTCTATTCTCCACACAGCAGCCATCAGACCTTACCAAAAGATATGCTGGATCATGTCCTGGGTCTCTGTGTCATTCAGAGGAACAAAGTACCTAGAGCAGCTTTCCCACCCCATCTCCTCTGTATCGTTTCCCCTCTGCTCTGCTAAAATGTAAGCTCCTGGAGGGTGGATTTTTCCTCATTTTGATTCATTTGGTATATTCCAACCTATCTATTCACTTGATGCTTTTCTTGGCACATGGTAAGTGATCACTAAGTATTTGTGGAATAAACGAATGAAATCTAATTTCAGAGATAACTGCTCTCAGTGATTCCATATGGTGAACTTTTCTTAAAAAAAAAAAAAGATTTTATTTATTTGACAGAGGAGAAAGAACAGCAGCAGCAGAGAGGGAAAAGCAGATTCCCTCCCAGGCAGGTGCTTAACTGACTGAGCCACCCAGGCATCCCATCCATATGGGGAACTTTTCGTATCCCTCTACAATCTTGGGATGAGAAATACCTACTCACAAGCACCAGAAAAGCAGATTTACCAGAGCACTTCTAACACTCAACACTAAGGAGAACATTGGTTTTCATTTGGAGGTCATCCTCAAGGGATGAGACAAATTACATAAATCCTACAGACATAAGAGGGGGAAGGTGAAAGCAAACTTGCTACAAAGAAGGCAGATCAACACAGGCTAATCCTATACCTGGATAAAAAAATGCAAAGTGTTAGAAAGTTCTAGCAAGAACCTCAGTGAGCCAGAGCACCTCAATGTACATCTCTGCCAGGAGCTGAGTTCCTCCTTCTTATTTGTCCTCCTTGATGGCCAGTCAGTGCTCACATGGCATCTGGAAACCTAGTCCCATCGCTTGGCCATTCTGCTCCAGATGCTGCTTCCAGCCTGCATCCTTGAATATGACTGTGTGCATGTGAGGAAACACAACATGGCAGGCGGGGGAGGTGAAAAGAGCTTCAAAGTCAGACGGATTTAAATCGAGAACCTGAGTCTCAGATCTTTCGTCTTCAAAATGTAGTAGTATCTGTACCTCTACTGCGGAGTTAGGAAGAGGACTGACAGATACAGTGGGGAGTAATACTCTGCACAGTACCTGGCATGGAGTCAGTACTCAGTCATTGCCCGATCCTATTTCAGGTTCTAATTGGTAAGGACACTCCCATTTCCTACAGGACCCTCAACACTGATTACTTGTCCATTCTATCACCTGTTGTCTAATGATGCCACTGACCCCAATTCCACCCCCCCACAATACCGATGGCTGAGTCTGTCTACCAAGGAATCCGTCTATTCCTACAGCAGCTCAAGATACAAAGTGGCTTCCATTACTGGAAAAGGAAGAATGTCTCTGGAGTCTTGCGTAGAGAAACTGGTTTTAATAAAAATCAATTAGTGTGAATCTCCTAAATTAGGACCAAGTCTGATTCTACATGACTAGAGTTCAATTATGCTTGACCAAAACATTATGAATGTTTTAAGCTGCCCAACTTAATGAAAAGTCCTCTGAAGATCAAATACTTCCCCAGGACAGAGATTGGAGAATGAATATATCATGTTGAAGGTGGAAAAGGGCTTTCTAAGTGTGATAACAAAGACAGAAACTAAAGGACAGAAATTAAAGGACTGGCACATTTCACCAAAGATAAACTTCTTAATGTGTTCCAAAACATATTTTTTAAAAGACAGAATTTTCAAAACTGGTGTGAGTCATTTACATGTAATATATAAAGAGCTCTGACAAATCAATAAAATAAAGATCAACTGTTCCATTAGAAAAATGGGTAATGTACATGAAATATAAATTTATAAAATACATAGAAATAGCTAATTACAAATTCTACATCATTCAAAACCAAGTAGAGCAAATAAAAACAAGATACAATTTCCAGCTCTTAAATCAGCAAAGATAAACCAGAAAACTACTATCTAGTATTGGCAACTGTGCAGGAAAGTTAACATTCCAATATACTAAATTTTTAGGAGGGTAAATACTTTTCCAGTAAGTAGTAAAAACTATAATATTGTGCATATGCTTTAACCCATCAGTAATCACAAATGGATACAAATATTTGGCTATTAGAATGCTTAATCAAAGTGCTGATTATATTAGCAAAAAATCCAGAAACTAGAAAATGCCAAAGAGAAGTTTATTCTATAAGCTATAACACCTTTCAACAATAGATGATTTAGTCATTAAAAGTTGAAATGGGAGGCACCTGGGCACTCAATCTGTTAAGCATCCAACTCTTAATTTTGGTCATGATCTCAGGGCCATGGGATGGAGCCCCATGTCAGGCTCCATGCTCAACATAGAGTCTGCTTGTCCCTCTCTCTCTGCTCCTCCCTCTAGCCTATGCTCTCCTTCTCAAATAAATAAATAAAATCTTTTAAAAAAACTGAAATGGGGGGCACCTGGGTGGCTCAGTTGTTGAGCGGCTGCCTTCGGCTCAGGTCATGATCCCAGAGTCCTGGGTTCGAGCCCCGCATCGGGCTTCCTGCTCCTCAGGAAGGCCTGCTTCTCCCTCTCTCACTCCCCTTGCCTGTCGCTCAACCAACTGTCTGGCTGTGTCTCACTCTGTCAAATAAATAAATAAATAAATCAAAAAAAAAAAAAACTGAAATGGGAGGGTAAAAGTATCTGCAATGGATTATCCAGCCATCCAGCTATGTCCATTAAAAAAAAAAATGTACTGGGGCGCCTGGGTGGCTCAGTTGGTTAAGCGACTGCCTTCGGCTCAGGTCATGATCCCAGAGACCTGGGATCGAGCCCCACATCGGGCTCCCTGCTGGGTAGGAAGTCTGCTTCTCCCTCTCTCACTCCCCCTGCTTGTGTTCCCTCTCTGGCTGTGTTTCTCTCTGTCAAATAAATAAAATCTTTAAAAAAAAAATGTACTGACTACATACTCCTTATATTTAGCACCACTGATGCCAGGATGAATAAAACAGAGTCCCTACCACCATGGGAAACACACTGTATTATGGGATATATTTAGTGAATGACACAAAACAGCAGTGAACTGAGTGTGGCTTTAAAAACACCTGCTCTGGCCAGTGGTCCAGATTTGGGAGAATCAACAGCAGCACTTAGCAGTTCTGCACCATAAGTAAAATGACAAGAGGCAGGGCATCTGGGTGGCTCAGTCGTTGAGCATCTACCTTTGGCTCAGGTCAAGATCCTCGAATCCAGGGATGGAGCCCCATATCAGGTTTCCTGCTCAGCAGGAAGCCTGCTTCTCCCTCTCTTACTTCCCCTGCTTCTGTTCCCTCTCTGTGTTTCTCTTTCAAATAAATAAATAAATAAATAATTTTTAAAAAAAATGGCAAGAGGCCGAGGTGGGATCACACTGAAAAGGCAATTCAGTTGCTGAAACTCCAAACCCAAAGGCAGTATTAGTTTTCTATTGCTGCGTAACAAATAATACTACCACACACTTAGAAGCTTAAAACAACTCACATCTGTTACTTTACGGTTTCTGTGGCTCGGGGGCTGGGGCATGGCTTAGCTGGATCTTCTGCTTCAGGGTCCCACAGGGCTGTAGTAGACCTTGTCAGCCAGGTCTGGGATTTTATGTGATGACTCAGCTGGGGCAGAGCGAGCTCCTGAGCTCACGCGGCTACTGGAAGCATTCAGGTCCTTATGTGCTGATGGGCTCTCGGACTGATGGCCTTAGGTTCTTCCTGGCTGTTGGCCAGCAGTTGCTCTCAGATCCTTGCACTTGGTCTTGGCCCACTGGCTTCATCAGAGCCAGCAAGGGAAGCTGTCTGTTAGCAAAACAGATGCTACAGCCTTATGTTTGTGATCCTGGGAGTGACAGTCTGTCACCTTTGCTGTGTTCTGTTGGTAAGGTCACAGGTTCTGCCCACACTCAAGGGGAGAGTGCCCAATGACAGGAGTACCAGGAGGCAGGGATAAGTTGGGACCATTTTAGTGTCTGTCCACCACTGGGGACAAGAAAGAAACATCAGGTCACTGAAGTTGAGCCACAGAGGCAGCTAAATCAGCATAGTAGTGTGTGTTACAATGAAGGAATTCCCCCCAACTGAGCCCAATGGAATGGCCTTGGCCTCACCTGACTGCCAAGTGATCCCCAAATTTGTAAAATGGTCCATTCCGAGGGTCTAAGCATGAGTATGTTCTACCTGGGGCAGGAAACTCAAACTCAAATACCCACAACAGGCAGATAACATAATACGTATGGCTGAAAGGGTAATAAGGAAAGGTGGGGACTGTGGCAAATGAGCCCTCACAGCCCTCTGAAAAAGGGCAGGTGCTAGGCAGCCCAGGGGAATTCTCACCTGTGTAGGAACATAGGCCTGCTCCTGCCACAGTTTGTTATTTTACGAAGAAGCCCCCAAACCACATCTGTACATGAATTTTCCCCACATTTAAAATTATTTGTGGATTAAACAAAACACATCTGCAAGTCAAGGCCAGCTCCAAGACCCCCAATTTCAGCCCCTGACCTTGCACCTCTGTGTCTCCTGCAGGGACACTGAGCAAGGCCATGTGCCAAAATGCAAGATGACATTTTCCACTTTGCTAGCTCCTGGCTGTTACTAACTTGTGCTCCTCTCTTTTCAGCTTCTGATTGTGTGAACTTCTCACATTCAAAGCTGTCCAGCTCACTGATTAGTTTTAAAATTCAGGAGCTTTAAAGTCTCCAAATTTGGAGGTAAGTGGACTCTCATTAAGAAGTCATTTGATAAAAATTAATCCCTCCAGGAATATCTTGGACTCAGAAGAAAGCCCCAGCTCTCTCATTAGCTGGTTTTAACTACTCGGTCCACCTTGGAGGAGGCCCCAGTCCTCCCTGGGTTTGACTCCAAGGCTCCAAACAGCTGCCCGAGAGTCTGGGGATCAGAGGCCAATGATCTGAAGTCACGGGAAAAGATGCAGCAGAATTTGGAACTCGGAACTTCAGCCAGCCCCCAGCCCCCAGGCCCCTGAGCCCAACTTCTCAGATGTAATCATTTCCTCTTGAGCTGGAGAATGAAGGGACAGATTTTTATCTTACTGAGTAGATTTCAGAGCTTACTGCACCTAATCCTGGCAGATCTGTCACTGACCTAGCAAAAAGAATAACTAAATGAATGTACATGGTCGGCCCGGAGGGGCTTCTTAGAAGGTAGTGCTTCAGAGGAAGCATCCCTCTGGGCTCACCCTGGAGGACGGCCTGCACCCCAGGCCCTCCGCTCTTGGGGTGGTGTCAGCCTAACCCCGGAAACCTCTGAACCCATCCGGAACAGGCCTCCACTTTAATCTCTAACTAACCCAGTTATAAAAACCTTTATGTAAGTCAGGTTGTTTCTAAGCAAGGTGGTTATTTTCTTTTCTAAATGTCTCCATTTTGATGCTTTGAAAACATAATGCATGCATAGGGTTTAAAGAAATGCAAACAGAACAAAAGGGACTCCCATGAAAAGTCAGTCCCCCACACCCACCCCTGTATCCCCATTCCCCACCCCATGGGCAATCACTGATGTAAGTTTCTCAGGGAAGAAAGATGGCTGTTCTTAAATTTTCTAATTTGGTCTCAAAAATAGCCTAAGGCCAAAGAGAGCCCACAGTAATGTAATTAAAATGAGCGATGGGGTTATACACCTAACATGTTGTGGGGGGAAAAAAATCACTCACACACACACACACACACACACACACACACACACACAGGAAAAAATGTGTGTGTGTGTGTGTGTGTGTGTGTGTGTGTGTGTGTGTGTGTGTCTCCCTGAAACCATGTCTGTGTGGGTAGAAAGAGTGGGTACGGGTGTGGAGGATGTCTGTGGACTTGTGTGTGGACAATGTGTTGGTGTGTGTATGCATGCATGCTGGTCCCCTATCTCTCTGCAAACTCTAGTCAATTCCATAAACATTTATTGTGCTATGTGCCAGGCCCTGTTCCCAGTGCTGTGGGTTATACCAAGATAAATCATACAAGGTCCCTGGCTTTGGGGAGCTTACAATAAGAATAACTCACATTTGATTGGCCCCTTTCCCTTTACAGGGGAATTTTCAGGCAGAATTCTGTCGTAACTCAGGCGGCCGCAGCCTGAGGCATGCTGGAACCTGAGCAGCGGGGGCTAGCGGGAGGGGAAGCCAGCATGGGGGATGGGGAAAGGGACCAGAAGCAGGGGCTGGGTCTCCAAGAGCTGCTGATGGCCGCCAGGGTGGGGACAGGGCGGGGGGGGGGTGACCCTCAGAGAGGGTCAGGGAGCTGACACATCAAAAAAGCAGGGTGCCGGCCGCTTTGGCCTGTGGTTCTGTCATCAGACAGCCCTCCTTCAAAGCCCAGCTTTGTCACTAATTACAAGTGTGATCCTGGGCAAATTACACAACCTCTGTGCGCCTCAGTCTCTTCAACAGACAGAAAGGATAACTCCTACAGCTGAAACAGGGATTAGTGAGATAAGGCAAGTAATTGTGCTGCGCAGTGTTACAAAGTAAATGCTCAGTAAACGGTGGCCTTACTGCTGTTATTATATTATTACGATTCAGTAGTGCGGCACTTCCAACCTCTGTGATATAATATGAGGAGCTTCCTTGGTTAAGGGAGATGTCTGATCAAGAGCCTTTGGAGGTATCCTCCTGGATTTCCCTTCCCATCAGAGCCCCTCTGATTCTGACTCTCACTGCTTTTCCTTTCAAACGCTAGACCCAGAATGGCCTCAGGGAAACAGGAGAATTTTCAAAGTCTGGCCTCAATTTTAAGGGAAATCAACACACCACACATCTAGCCAACTCGCCTCCTTCCAACAAAATGCCAAGGAAAGAGGCAGAAGTGAGTCCCTCACTTTCTGGCTCTGCATCTGGTGGGTACTAAAGTTCTGAAAGCATTTACTAGGTATCCTGAGTTAGTTCAGGAAAGCCCCCCAGAGAGCACAATACTTGGGTAGAGACCTGAAGAATGAGTGGGATTGTGTGGATAAGAGGTGAGCCTCCAGAGAGGTGAGAAAGGCAGAGAGAACATCCCAGGCAGAGGGGACAGCATATGCAAAGGTCCTGGGACAGAAAAGCATGTGGTGAGGGCTGAGAGGGCTAAAAGATAAATCCATGTGCCTGAGAAGTAAACAGAGAAAATAACAAAGAACAAGACTAGAGAGGTAGGTAGCCCAACTGAAAAGAATGTTGTGGCCATGTGTGGTAAGGAAGGGATACTTGTTAGAATATATAGGAAACTAGGGGTGCCTGGGTGGCTCAGAGGGTTAAGCCTCTACCTTTGGCTCAGGTCATGATCTCAGGGTCCTGGGATCAAGTCCCACATGGGGCTCTCTGCTCAGCAGGGAGCCTGCTTCCCCCTCTTTCTCTGTTTGCCTCCCTGCCCATTTGTGATCACTCTCTCTGTCAAATAATTTTTTTAAAAAAGAATATATAGGAAACCGTATTATAAAGAAGCAACAATTAAAATACTAATGGAGCTATAATGCAGCTAAGACACAGAAATGAATGAAACTGAATCAAGTTTTCAGAAATTGATATAAATATACAAAAGGCAATATAGCATGCATGTGGTAAAATGGGCATTTTTCCTCAGAGGGCTTACTCAATAAATGATGCTCAGACATGTGATAACCATTTAGAAAAATGCATAATATCCCTACCTCACATCATACACTAACATGGATTCTAGGTGGTTTTTAAAGTTTTATAGGTAAGGTTTTTTAAAGTTTTATATAAAAGAAACCATAAAGCCACTTGAAAACATTTTAGATGAATAATTTTAGAATTTGCAACGGGGAAAGACTTCCTCAGCATGACATAAAGGTGGAAAACATAAAGGAAAAGTCTGACGAATTTTATTACAGAAAGAAAAAGTAAAAACTTACCTATGTCAGCCACCATAAATAAAATTGAAGGGCAGATGGTACACAGCCAAATACATCTGCTAAATATAAAAATATCCTTAATACTGAAACAGGTCCTTCAACTCCAAAAGAAAAGATGAATACCCCCACAGAGTAAAGGACACAGGGCCTGAAAATGCCACTTACAATAGAAAAATTGCTAACTCACCGATACACATCAAAAGCCTATTTCACATCAGAATCAGAATCAAAGAAATATAAAGTAAGACAATAACCAAATGTCACCACCTTTCTCCAGTGTAATGGTTAAAAAATAATGGGATTTATGTACTGGCTGGGACTCAGGGACAGGGGCATTACCATTTACGGCAGGCAGAAATATAAATAGACTCATTGATCCTGCAGTTCCACTATTTCTAAGACTTGGCCCTCAGAGGATGTCGGAGGTATACAAAGTTATACTTCAATAATGATATTCTTCATAGTGTTTTTCACCATGGTGAAAAATAAATATGGGCTCACTGTTGGGAGAAGCTGGCTACATAGGTAATGTTTTTTCTTTAAAAAAAATGAGTGAGATCAAACATAACCAAATATTAAACAGTTGTTAATTGTAGATGGTGGGAGCGTAGGTGTCTATTATGTTGTTCTTTGTACTTTTCTGTAATTCTAAATTCTTCCCAGATTGTGGTCAAATATGTTGTTATTGGAGAATAATTGTTGGCATGGGGAAATATGTTTTTAATGAAAATAAACATGGATTACAAGAGTATCTTATTTCAAAAACAGGGATGCAGAGGAAAACAACTAATATGCCAAGTTATTTATGTACAAATAGCTACATAATTTTTATCTTTGTGCTTTTCTGTATTCTCTAGAGTGAACATGTAGTTCCTTTGAAACATACTAAAATCGGGGTGCCTGGGTGGCTCAGTTGGTTAAGCGACTGCCTTCGGCTCAGGTCATGATCCCGGAGACCCAGGTTCGAGTCCCACATCGGACTCTCTGCTCAGCAGGAAGCCTGCTTCTCCGTCTCTCCCTCCCGCTGCTTGTGTTCCCTCTCTGGCTGTGTTTCTCTCTGTCAAATAAATAAAATCTTAAAAAAAAAGAAACATACTAAAATCAATACCTAAACTTATTTAGAAGACATGTCTTACTTCCCATGTGTGATGACTATGCACATACATCAAATTCCTTTTTAAAGCTGAAGAGATAAGAAGAGCACTTGGAGGCTCAGTCGGTTAAGAGGCTATCTTCCACTAAGGTTATAATCCCAGGGTCCTAGGGTAGAGCCCCAACTCAGGCTCCCTGCTCAACGAGGAGTCTGCTTCTCTCACCCTTTACCCCTCCCCCTGCTTGTGTGCCAAGCGTGCACTATCAATCTCTCAAATAAATAAATAAGTAAAAATCTTAAAAAAAAAAAAAAAGGAGGCGGGGCAAGATGGCAGAGAAGTAGGAGACCCTGTTTTAAAAGGTCTCCTGAAGTAAGCTAAATATCTACCAGGACCTCTAAACACCCATGAAATCCACCTGAGATGTAAGGCTACACACTTCTGGGTCTCTACAGGGGCAGAAGAGCATCAGCAGAAAGGTAAAGTAGAGTGGGAGTGCCTGGATTGATTTCAGAGGAGAAACAGAAGGGGGAGGGAGCCACAAGAGGCGACCCATTGGAAAGTAATACCCCAATACTGAAAGTGTCCTGTGCTCAGGGACCAGCATCAACTTAGTCTGGTTAAAAGCACTCAAAAACAAAGGGTGTTCACCGTTGGCAGGGATATAAAGCTACCGCTATGGGCCGGGGATAGAAAGCGCTCCCGGAGCTGCACATGAGGGGCGCGGAGTATCCTTAAAATCACCACTTTTTTTCCACCACCTGGGCCAGGCTTGTGTAACCCGCAAGGGAGGATTCTGCAGACTTGCGTGCGACCTGCGGGACCAGGGGATCTCAGTCCTTCCTGCGTGGGTGTGCACTACAGAGACTCTCTGGGCAGAGACAAGGTCTCATGATCTGAAATCAGTCATGGTTTCCGTGGCACAGGAGCGAAGCGACAAGCGGGGGCTTCGGGCACCATTCTGACTAGCAGCTGCAGGTGCGCACTCCCTGGGAGGAGTGGCGAGATAAAGGGGAAAATACAGAGAGAGTCTATGTGCCCTGTACCATCCAGAGGGGAGCTAGTTGAGGCCTCTCTCTGAGACAGAGGTCTGGGCGCAGACAACTTGCTCTGGCCTGACTCTGAAAAGCTGCAAAAAGACGCAAAAGAACAAATCCTCTAGAGAACAAAAGCCTGAAAACCCCGTTGCCATGGGGCACAGCCCCTAGAAAGGGGGCGGAGAGACTCAGCCCAGGTAAAAGGGACTGAAAACCAGTGTGGCAGGCCCCTCCCCCAGAAGGCAAGCCAGAAGAACAAGAGGACAACACCAAAGGGTCTCCATAAAACTATAAAACTATAAAACCCCAACATCAGGGAAAAAGCAATATATTAAGCTCCTGGACTACTCCAAAAGCTGTACGCTTTATAGATACAGATTTTCACTTTATTTTCTTTTTAATTTTTTCCTATTTTTATTTTTTAAGTTTTCACTTTAAAATTAAAATTCATTCTCACAGTTTTTGTTCTTTTATTTTTAACCCACTTATTTTTACAAACGTGATACTTAACACACTCCATAATAACTTTTTACCTTGAATTTTTCTCAAACACATACCTGTGTTTTTGTTGTTGTTGCTTCTTTTATTTCTTGTGTTTTTCCCCTTTTTTCTCTCTTCTTTCCTTTATTCTTTTTTCCTTTAAATATATAGTTATAAGCTTCAAGGTAATCCTTCATTCCTATTCAATACTACCTCTATAAACAAGTTTGAATCTCCCTATTTCTCTAGAAAGTGGACTCCTCTAACAATAATAACAAGACACAGCCAGGAGGATCTCAAATACTTTCCTTGCCCACAAGGAGGGCTTGCACTCACCTTCCCATCCTATTCTTCTGTCAGTGTTTCTGTATAATTGTTTTTGCCTTTGTAATACATAAATACTGCTCTTGGGAGTCATTTGGGTTAGGTTTAGTTTTTTGATCTCTACAACTGTCTTTTACTTTTGATGGTCTTTTTCTTTACCCTGTTGTGGTTTTGTACCACATAAATCCTACCATTGGGGCCCATTTTAGCCGTTTTCTTTTTCTTGCTTCTTTTCTCTTTTTCTCTCTATTTTATCTTTCTTCTTCCTTTTCGGTGGTGATTTCTGATTGCTCCAAAAGCTTCCAACAAGCAACTCACCTGGACAGTGTTTGATATATTCAGCTATACAATCCCTCAACCACCCCTCGCCAAAATGACTCGGAGAGGAACAAGCAACAAAAGAAAAACCCAGAGACTGCAACCCCTGTCACAGAACTACTGGAAATGAACATAATATAACAGAAATGGAATTCATGGTAGCAATCATTCAAGCAATGGCTAAGTTGGAAAAGAACATTAGTGGCAAGATAGAAGCTCTAAGGACAGAAGTGAAAGCCAAACTGGCAGAGGTTAAAAAGGCTATTAATAAATGCAATCTAATTTAAATACACTAACAGCTAGGGTAGATGAAGCTGAAGATCATATTAGTGATTTAGAAGACAGATGGATTGAGAAGGAGGAGCAAGAGAAGTCTTGGAACAAACAGCTAAAATACCATGAAAATAGAATTAGGGAAATAAATGATGCCATGAAATGCTCCAATATCAGAATTATTGGAATCCCCGAGGGAGTTGAGAGAAAGAGAAGCCTAGAAGATATAGTTGAACAAATCATGGATGAAAATTTCCCTAATCTGGGGAATGAAACAAGTGTTCATATCCCAGAGGCAGATAGGACACCCCCCCCCCAAGATCAATGAGGCTAGAAAAACCTCCAGGCACATAAATGTGAAATTCATGAATCATAAAATCAAAGAATATGTCTTAAGGGCAGCTAGGGGGAAGCGATCCCTTATGTACAGAGGGAGGACCATCAGAATAACATCAGACCTATTCACAGAAAACTGGCAAGCCAGAAAGGGCTGGCAAGACATATTCAGAAAATTACATGAAAAACCAAGGATAATGTACCCAGCAAGGTTTACTTTCAAAATGGTAGGAGACATAAAGAGCTTCCAGGACCACCAAGGTCTAAAAGATTATATGACCACTAAGCCAGCACTACAAGAAATATTAAGGGGGGTTCTATAAAAGAGAAAGGAACACTAGAGTGATACAGAACAGAAATTTACAGAGGTAACCTACAGAAACATGAAATTCAATGGCAACATGATGTCAATAAAAATGTATCTATCAATAATCACTCTCAATGTGAATGGCCTAAATGCTCCAATAAAAAGGCACAGGGTTGCAGACTGGATAAAACGACAGGACCCATCCATATGCTGTTTACAAGAGACGCATTTTGAATCTAAAGACACTTCCAGATTGAAAGTGAGGGGATGGAAGACCATCTCCCATGCCAATGAACCTCAAAAGAAAGCCAGGGTAGCGATTCTCATAGCAGACAAATTAAACGTTAATCAAAAGACTGTAGTCAGAGACACGAAAGGACACTACATCATTCTCAAAGGGTCTATACACCAAGAAGATCTAAAAATTGTAAATATTTATGCCCCCAACACAGAAGCAACCAACTACATAAGCCAACTGTTAAGCAAAGTAGAGAGTCATGTTGATACGAATACATTAAGTGTAGGAGATCTTAACACACTACTCTTAGCAATGGACAGACCATCTAAACAGAAAATCAACAAAGAAATAAGAGCTTTGAATGACACATTGGACCAGATGGATCTCATAGATATATTCAGAACATTCCACCCTAAAACAGTAGAATACTCATCCTTCTTGAGTACACAGGAAATTTTCTCCAAATAGACCATATACTAGGTCACAAATCAGGGCTCAAACGATTCCAGAAGATTGAGATTATTCCCTGCAAATTCTCTGACCACAATGCCTTGAAACTGGAACTCAACTACAAAAAGTTCAGAAGACAATCAAACACTTGGAAGCTAAAGACTATCCTGCTCAATTTGGATCGGGTGCCTGGGTGGCTCAGTGGGTTAAAGCCTCTGCCTTCTGCTCAGTTCACGATCTCAGGGTCCTGGGATTGAGGCCCGCATCAAGCTCTCTGCTCAGTGGGGAGCCTGTTTCCTCCTCTCTCTCTGCCTGCTTGTGATCTCTCTGTCAAATAAATAAATAAAATCTTTAAAAAATAAAGAAAAAAAAAAGAATCTTTAGATCAACCAGGAAATCAAAGAAGAACTTAAACACTTCATGGAAACCAACAAGAATAAAGATACATCAATCCAAAACCTATGGGATACATCAAAGGCAGTCCTAAGGGGGGAATACATAGCCATCCAAGCCTCACTCAAAAAAATTGAAAAATCCTGAATACATCAACTCTCATTACACCTTAAAGAACTGGAAAATCAACAAAAAATTAAACCAACCCCACACACAAGATGGGAAATAATTAAGATTAGAGCAGACATCAATGAATTAGAAACTAGAGATACAGTAGACCACATCAATGAAACTAGAAGCTGGTTCTTTGAAAGAATTAATAAGATTGATAAACCATTGGCCAAACTAATCCAAAAGAAAAAGGAGAAGACCCAAATTAATAAAATTATGAATGAAAGGGGAGAGATCACGACTAACACCAAGGAAATAGAAACAATCATCAAAAATTACTATCAACAGTTATATGCCAATAAGCTTAACAAACTAGAAGATATGGATGCATTCCTGGAAACCTATAAACTTCCAAGACTGAAACAGGAAGAAATTGACAATCTGAATAGACCAATATCTAGTAATGAATTTGAAGCAGTGATCAAAAACCTCCCAAAAAACAAGAGCCCAGAACCTGACGGATTCCCTCAGGAATTCTAACAACATTCAAAGAAGAAATAACACCTATTCTCCTGAAGCTGTTTCAAAAAATAGAAACAGAAGGAAAACTTCCAGACTCTTTCTATGAAGCCAGCATTACTCTAATCCCCAAACCAGACAAAGACCCCATCAAAAAAGAGAACTTCAGACCAATATCTCTGATGAATATGGATGCCAAGATTCTTAACAAGATTCTTGCTAATAGGATCCAACAATACATTAAAAAGAGTATTCACCATGACCAGGTGGGATTTATCCCAGGGATGCAAGGGTGGTTCAACACTCGCAAATCAATCCTGATAGAACAAATCAATAAAAGAAGAGAGAATAACCACATGGCACTCTCAATTGATGCAGAAAAAGCATTTGACAAAATACAACATCTATTCCTGATTAAAACTCTTCAAAGTATAGGGATAGAGGGAACATTCCTCAACCTCATAAAAATCTATCTATGAAAAGCCCACAGCGAGGGGCGCCTGGGTGGCTCAGTTGGTTGAGCGACTGCCTTCGGCTCAGGTCATGATCCTGGAGACCCGGGATCAAGCCCCACATCGGGCTCCCTGCTCAGCAGGAAGCCTGCTTCTCCCTCTCTCACTCCCCCTGCTTGTGTTCCCTCTCTGGCTGTGTTTCTCTCTGTCAAATAAATAAAATCTTTAGAAAAAAAAAAAAAGCCCACAGCGAATATTATTCTCAATGGGGAAAAACTGACAGCCTTCCCACTGAGATCAGGAACAAGACAAGGATGCCCACTCTTACCACTATTGTTCAACCTAGTGTTAGAAGTCCTAGCAACAGCAATCAGACAACAGAAGAAATAAAAGGTATTCAAATTGGCAAAGAAGTCAAACTCTGTCTCTTTGCAGATGACATGATACTTTACATGGAAAACCCAAAAGACTCTACACCCCAAACGACTAGAACTTATACAACAATTCAGCAACGTGGCAGGATACAAAATCAATGCACAGAAATCAGTTGCATCCTTATATACTAACAATGAAAATATAGAAAGGGAAACCAGAGAAGCGATTCCATTTACTATAGCACCCTAAACCATAAGATACCTAGGAATAAACCTAACCAAAGAAGTTAAGGATCTGTACTCGAGGAACTACAGAACACTCATGAAAGAAATTGAAGACACAAAAAGATGGAAGGGCATTCCATGCTCATGGATCGGAAGAATAAACATTGTTAAAATGTCTATATTGCTCAGAGCAATCTATACTTTCAATGCCATCCCGATCAAAATTCCATCAACATTTTTCAAAGCATTGGAACAAACAATCCTAAAATTTATATGCAACCAAAAAAGACCCTGAATTGCTAAGGAATTGTTGAAGAAGAAAAACAAAGGTGGGGGCATTACGTTACCTGATTTCAGACTATTACAAAGCTGTGATCACCAAGACAGCATGGTACTGGCACAAAAACAGACACATAGACCAATGGAGAGTCCAGATACAGACCCATCACTCTATAGTCAAATAATGTTTAACAAAGCAGGGAAAAATATCCAGTGGAAAAAAGACAGTCTCTTCAATAAATCGTGCTGGGAAAAATGGACAGCTACCTATAGAAGAATGAAACTAGACCATTCTCTTACACCACACACAAAGATAAACTCGAAATGGATGAAAGACCTCAACATGAGGTCCTAGAGGAGAACACAGGCAGTAACCTCTTTGACACGGGCCACAGCAACTTCTTTCAAGACATGTCTCCAAAGGCAAAGGAGACAAAAGCGAAAATGAACTTTTGGGACTTCATCAAAATAAAAAGCCTCTGCACAGCAAAGGAAACAGTCAACAAAACAAAGAGGCAACCCACGGAATGGGAGAGGATATTTGCAGATGACACTACAGACAAAGGGCTGGTATCCAAGATCTTTAAAGAAATACTCAAACTCAACATCCAAAAAGAAGATGATCACATCAAAAAATGGGCAGGAGACATGAAGAGGCACTTCTCCATAGAAGACATACAAATGGGGCGCCTGGGTGGCTCAGTGGGTTAAAGCCTCTGCCTTCAGCTCAGGTCATGATCTCAGGGTCCTGGAATCGAGGCCTGCATCGGGCTCTCTCCTCAGCAGGGAGCCTGCTTCCTCCTCTCTCTCTGCCTGCCTCTCTGCCTACTTGTGATCGCTCTCTCTGTCAAATAAATAAAATCTTTAAAAACAAAAAAAAGAAGACATAAAAATGGCTAATAGACACATGAAAAAATGTTCATCATCACTAGCTATCAGGGAAATTCAAATCAAAACCACACTGAGATACCACCTTACACCAGTCAGAATGGCCAAAATTAACAAGACAGGAAACAACAAGTGTTGGAGAGGCTGCGGAAACAACAGGTGTTGGAGAACAAGTTTGCCGAAACAAGTGTTGGAGAGGCTTACACTGTTGGTGGGAATGCAAGTTGGTGCAGCCGCTTTGGAAAACAGTGTGGAGATTCCTTAACAAATCAAAATAGAGCTACCATATGACCCTGCAATTGCACTACTGGGGATTTACCCCAAAGATACAGATGTAGTGAAAAGAAGGGCCATATGTACCCCAATGTTCATCATAGCAATGGCCACAATCGCCAAACTGTGGAAAGAACCAAAGTGCCCTTCAACAGATGAATGGATAAAGAATATGCGGCCCATATATAGAATGGAATGATTACGCCTCCATCAGAAAGGATGAATACCCAACTCTATAGCAACATGGACCTGATTTAAGAGATTATGCTGAGTGAAATAAGCCAAGTAGAGAAAGTAAAGTATCACATGATTTCACTTACTTGTGGTACATAAGGAGTAATATAGAGGACAGTAGGAGAAGGAAAGAAAATGGGAAGGAGGGTAAATCATGGAGGGAAACGAAACACAAGAGACTTTGGACTCAGAAACAAACTGAGGGTCTTGGAGGGTAGGGGGATGGGAGAGTCTGGTGGTGGGTACTGAGGGTATGTATTGCATGGAGTACTGGGTGTGGGACATAAACAATCAATCTTGGAACACTGAAAATAAAAAAAAAAATTTTTTTTAATTTAAAAAAAGAGCCAGTACGTGTCACATTAGGTGTCACACTGAATTTCTTGATGTAGAAAGGCAGGAATGAAGTGAATGGGATTCAGATTTCTCAAATTTCCTTCCAGAAAGTTATAGCATTTTTATCCATTCAATAGATAGTCACTGAGCACCATGTTCATCAGGATTCTTGGGTTCCATGTGATGGAGTCCCAAATCAAAATGACTCAAATTTTTTTTTTTTTTTTTTAAGAAATGCTTTGTTCACAAAGCTGGTAATCCAGCAGTTGGTGGATCAGGCTCTGCTGGGTCCACAGACCTGGTGACATAATCTCTGTTTCTCAGGTCTCCTCTGTGTTGAATACATGCTCAGGCAGACCCTTCCCCAGAAGGCACAGGTGGTCACTGGTGGTTACAGACTTTTGTTTATTTATCTTAAGATTTTATTTATTTAAGAGAGAGAGTGAGAACACACACGTGTGCACAGTCAGGGGAGGGTGAGGGAGAAGCAGACTCCCCACTGAGCAGGGAGCTGGAGGTGGGGCTCACCATAGGCACCACAGGGGTCTCGAGGCAGGGCTCGATTCCGTGACCCTGGATTCATGACCTGCGCCGAAGGCAGATGCTTGCTTAATGGACTGAAACACTCAGGCACCTCCGTGGTAGACTGTTAAATTACATTCTATCTCATTACACTGTATCCTTATAATCATCAAAAAAGAGGATGCCTCTGCCCCAGCGGCACCTGGCAAAGCCCCAGGCATGGCTCTCATTAGACCCCCATACAGGTGTTTATGTCTGAACCAATCAGCATGCTCAAGAAAAGCAAAGTGACTGGACAGACCTGGGTCACATGTTTACCACGTAGTTTCAGGGTGATCAGCCCCTAAACCAAGAAACTTGAGAAAGGGAGAAAGGTGGCTCCCCAAGGGAAAATCCAGGATGCACTTACAGGAATTAGAAGGGCTGATACCACTCAGGCAAAAACCAATCTCCCTCTTCAAGGATATTCACACATTCTAAATGACTGCATGAGTGGGCAGTTGCTTGCCATTGGGCCGCCTCATTTGCTATGATGCAATATGACTTGGGAGGATCCGAGGTGCTCTCACATTTTCTTAAGTCTCTTCATAAGGGAGGGCGGCTGGATCCTGCAGCCTGGGTTTATCTTCCCAGATTCCCTTTCAAATTGCTCACCTCCTAGCACTCCCTTTCCTGCTCCCCTGTCCAAAACACTAATCAGCAACTGATACACTATATATTTTACTTTGTTTGATACTTATCTTTTGTCACTAGGAGGTAAGCTTCTTGAAGGCAATGCTCTGTCTCATTCATTACTATAGCTCCAATGCCTAGAACAGTGCCTGGCACACAGCAGGTGCTAAATAAATGTTTGTTGGGTGGATGGATGCATGATGGATGTATACATAAAAGGATGAAGAATGCAGGATGAACAGGTTAATAAATGGATGGATGGATGGATGGATGAGTGGATGGATGAAAGCACGAATTAATTAATTTATCAAAAGAAACATGCTCCCCTTTAAAGCTCTGCTCCAATCTCAATATTTCCACTCTATCTTTTAGCACAGCTAAACTAGCTGGGATACTCAAATAACTGATACTCAAAACACAGGGGAAAACAAAAAGAAAAACACTAATGAAGTGTTTTGCTAATGAAGCAAATTTTATCATCCTGCCACACTGCCCTTGCTTCCAGAACTCTAAAGCCTTGTCCCATTTCACATGCTGTCTTGACCCAACGCTCCAGTCCCCAAAGGCTGGTATAACTGGGACTCTCCTTTTGGTAGGTCCTGTGCTGCCACCAAGGAGCTTCCTGTGAGACACTCTCACTGTGTCTAACAAGAGAGCCTGAGCCCAACCCTGAGAGACCCTCCCAGTTGTTTCTCAGTTCCGTGTTCTGGTCTGCAAGACACACCTCTTTCCTGAGCAAGTAGCACCAGAAAAGCCTTATAATGAGCCTCCCTGCTCCTACAGAGAGGGAGTTTTGTCTCCCACCAAACCTCAACACTGTAACAATGCCTTAATTCAATGTAATAACCAGATTCATAAAAAGCACCTACGCAGAGAGGAAGGAGAAGCTGGGGAATTGTTCCCTTACAGCATCAAACATTCAAATCTACAGAATTTAAGGTCAGGCCATATTTACTGACCTTCTCTGTTTATAAGCATTTTTTTTTTCCTGTTCCCTGATGCATAAGGCAGAGAACAACAGGAAGAGGATCCTAAGGGCCCTTGGGAATGTGTTGGGACAGCAACTCCAGGAACAAATGGAATGTTCTCCTTATCTTGGCAAGTGATATGTGGAGCTGTTATGTTAGACCGTTTGGGGGTGCTCACTGTGTGCAGACACTGAGTTAGTCACCTGACATACTTGAAGTCATTGACTCCTTGCAACAACCTATTGGGATCCCCATCTAGTAGCCAAATCAGGGAGGTTACGTGATCTGCCCAAAGTCAGCCAGCCAGTTTGTGCCAGGGACGGAATTTGAACCCAGGTCCTCCGACTCCAGCTCCCACAACTCCTAGCCACCATACCAAATGTGGCTTCTGACTATCAGTTACACATAAAAGGAAATGCATTCTTATTTTTGTAATCTCGGCCTAGTGACGGAGGCGAGTTGCAGGGTGACAGCTGAGCTGTGTGTGCAGCCCACATTTCCTCGCTACGACTGTCAGGCCATCAATTTCTCACCCCTACAGGTCCCTGGACATCACCACTGCAGTCAGCATGGCCTGATGCCTTCATCGCTAGCTTTATCTAAGAAAAGATCAGACGCAGACCCCAGAAAAGATGTAGGCCTCTCCAGAGTGGCCATCCTTCTTACTAGCAATGTTGACTTACAGGCAATGAGGCATTTTTGTATCGGAGACATAGGACTGATACTAGCTACACAGCACTTAACACCCCCACCCCTACCCCAAGAAGCCCAATAAATCAGTTCTAGAAAATCAGTGAACACTGTATTAGTCAGCTTGGGCTACCATAACAAAACACCACAGCCTGGGTGACTTCAAAGAACAGACATTTCTCACAGTTCTGGAGGCTGGAGTCTGAGATCAGGTTGCCAGTGTGGTCAGGTTCTGGTGGGAGCCCCCTTCCTGGCTTGCAGACTGTCTCACTGTGCCCTCATATGGGGGAGAGGGGCAGTGAGAGCGTGGGGGGAGTGGAATGCACGCTCCCTCTTCTTCCTTCTCTTCTAGTAAGGGCTCTAATCCCATCATGAGGCCCCCATCCTCCTGACCTCATCTAAACTTAATCACCTCTCCAAGGCCCCACTCCAAATACCATCACATTGGGAGGTAGGGCTTCAACACACAAACTTGAGGAGAGCGACGATCTGGTCCATAGCACACTCCAAAATGAAACAGAAATTCATTCTAAAACCCCATGATAGAATAAATAAAAGCTGGTAGAATAAGAGCTAAGGCAATACACTCCTGGTTCTGTAAGAAAGTAGTAGTGCATGTTTTTTTTTTTTTTATGAGGGACTTGAACTCACAACCCTGAGATCAAGCCTGAGCTGAGATCAGAAGTCCAGAGCCTAATCAACTGACCCACCTAGGCGCCCCCTAGAGGTAGTAATAATAGCAACAACTAACACTGAGCACTTACAGAGTCAGGAAATACTTAAAACATTTTACATCCATCATCTTAAAATACTGTAGTATGTACTATTACATGCCCATTTTACAGAAGAGTAGAATAGAGTCACAGAGAGGTGGGGTGAACTTTACTCACGCTCCTATGGCTAGTCAGGATCTGATCCGGGCAGTCTGGCTGTGGAGCCCTGATACTTCACTATCTCATGCGGCCTTCCTAGCAGCTACCCTAGAAGACAAACTTCGTTCACCTGCTCCTTTTGCAGAACACTGACACAGGGAGAGGTGCACCAAAGCATCATCCTGCGTGTTGCTGGGCAAGCTTCCTAATATACCCAGGCCTCAGTTCCTTACCTGTCAAATACCCTAATAGTATTTATTCCATACAGTCACTATAAACACTTAATGAAATAAAACATATAAGCTCTTAGTACTGCATGTAGGGTATAATGAGTGCTCAGCACAATCAGCTAGGAATATGACTGGCATTAGGACTTTAGAGAGGCTCTCCACAACCATCTGGAAAAGCACCTGGTCACATGCCTGACCACTCTGTCCAACAGGAAGCTACATTGGCAAAGCTACTGGAGTCCCTGAGCTCCATGCTCGGCACCATGTAGGTGCTCAGTAAACATCTGTGTTTGAATGAATAAATGAATAAATAAATGGCCCAAATAACCTCTAGCTCCAATGACTGAGTCGTACTGGAATGCACAATGATTTGTTCTGGATTTCTTGATAATTAATCTCTCGACAAAATTTAAGACCTGTTAATTACCCCTGATTAATTAGGGTGAACTTTTTAATTGCTTCCCTGAGCTGGAATACACTGTCAATAGGCCCCATAATTAGTGACCCAGTAATCAGTTTTAAACCAATTATCCCAGGGTAACAAGTGAAACTAGGCAAGAAGCACCCCAGGGGTTTGGGCCAATTTCAGTGGAACTCAGAATAATACAAATTGGCACTCATGTGGGTAAAGAATGCATGTTCAGTGTAATTGGAAATACGGATACTCATATTCTCTTGGGGGTTTCACTGGTCTGGGTTTTCACTGCTATATTATCTGAAAACAGGAAAATAGGTGTACTCCTCACCCACCCAATCAAAGGCCTAGAGCAAATTCTCAGAGTTGCCTGACTGCCTTTGGGTACAACTAGGACCACTACATCAGGTTGTGCAGGTTGTGTACTGCATAACTCCAGGGTGCCATTCACACTGTGGTCTGTGTGGATAGCACCCCTAAGGGTTGTGGAGGGTATGACCTGGGTACAATTACATAGGGGTCATACTGGTGCAAAGAAAAGGGGCCTAATCATAAGGATTCCTCCAAAGGTAGTGATGGGCTTGGAAGTGCTCTGAGCTTTCTCGAAATGGGGAAATGCAAGTGGCAGGCACCTCTTGCAGTCTGTATAATGCAATGAAGTGGTATTACATACACATTTAATTTCTGAAAATCTAAATCCTTAGATTAAAAAAAAATAAGAAAAAGAACCAGTAACCTGAAATAGTATAAGCAATCCTTCCTGCCACCCCATTCAGGAAGTGTACACCCCAGAGCAAGACTGAAATGGAGCCTTGAATCTGCTATTCCTTGTGTCCTTCTGATAGAATATTTCACTGTGTGGAGTATTTAAAGATTTGTATGTTTTAAACAGCAGACTCCTCAAGCTAGCCATTCACTTGATGCCCACTGAAGAAACAGAGATGTATCCCCATAGTGGAGGAAAACTGGCTGGCTCGTCTTTCTATACACCAATAAGACAGAAGAAAGAGAAATTAAGGAGTCGATGCCATTTACAATGACACCCAAAACCATAAGATACCTAGGAAGAAATCTAACCAAAGAGGCAAAGAATCTGTACTCAGCAAACTATGGAGTACTCATGAAAGAAACTGAGGAAGACACAAAGAAATGGAAAAACATTCCATGCTCATGGATTGGAAGAACAAATATCGTGAAAATGTCTATGCTGCCTAAAGCAATCTACACATCCGATGCAAACCCCAACAAAATACCATCAACTTTTTTCAAAGAAATGGAACAAATAATCCTAAAATTTATATGGAACCAGAAAAGACCCCAAAAAGCCATAGGAATGTTGAAAAAGAAAACCAAAGTTGGGGGTGTCACAATTCCAGACATTAAGCTATATTGCAAAGATGTAATCACCAAGACAGTATGGTACTGGCATAAAAACAGACACACAGATCAATAGAACAGAATAGAGCCAAGATATGGACCCTCAACTCTATGGTCAACTCATCTTCAACAAAGCAGGAAAGAATGTCCAATGGAAAAAAGATAGTATTTTCAACAAGTGGTGTTGGAAAAACTGGACAGCCACATGCAGAAGAATGGAACTGGACCATTTCCGTATACCACACACTATAAAAATAGACTCAAGATGGATGAAAGACCTCAATGTAAGACAGGAATCCATCAAAATCCTCAAGGAGAACACAGGCAACAACCTCTTTGACCTCAGCTGCAGCAACTTCTTCCTAGAAACATCACAAAAGCAAGGGAAGCAAGGGCAAAAATGAACTATTGGGACTTCATCAAGATCAAAAGCTTTTGCATAGCAAAGGAAACAGTCAAGAGAACCAAAAGACAACTGACAGAATGGGAGAAGATATTTGCAAATTACACATCAGATAAAGGGCTAGTATCCAAAACCTATAAAGAACGTATCAACCTCAACACCCCCAAACCAAATAATACAATCAAGAAATGGGCAGAAGACATGAATGGACATTTCTGCAAAGTCACATCCAAATGGTCAACAGACACATGAAAAAGTGCTCAACATCCCTCAGCATCCGGTAAATACAAATCAAAACCACAGTGAGATACCACCTTATACCAGTCAGAATGGCTAAAATTAACAAGTCAGGATACGACAGATGTTGGTGAAGAGGCGGAGAAAGGGGAACCCTCCTACACTGTTGGTGGGAATGCAGGCTGGTGCAGCCAACTCTGGAAAACAGTATGGAGATTCCTCAAGAAGTTGAAAACAGAGCTACCTTATGACCCAGCAATTATACTACTGGGTATTTACCTTAAAGATACAAATTTAGTGATCTGAAGGGACACATGCACCCGAATGTGTATAGCAGCAATGTCCATAATAGCTAAACTATGGAAAGAACCTAGGTGTCCATCAACAGATGAATGGATAAAGATGTGGTACACACACACACACACACACACACACACACACACACACACACACTGGAATACTATGCAGCCATCAAAAATGAAATCTTGCTATTTGCAATGACGTGGATGGAACTAGAGGGTATTATGCTAAGCGAAATAAGTCAATCAAAGAAAGACAATTATCATATGGTCTCACTGATATAAGGAATTTGAGAAAGAAGACAGAGTACCATAGAAGAAGGGAAGGAAAAATGAAACAAGATGAAACCAGAGAGGGAGACAAACCATAAGAGACTCTTAATCTCAGGAAAGAAACTGAAGGTTGCTGGAGAGGAAGGGGGTGAGAGGGATGGGGTGGCTGGGTGATGGACATTGGGGATGGTATGTGCTATGGTGAGAATGAATAAATGAATAAAAAATAAATAAATAAAAGATGGTACAACAACCTCCAACATGGCACCGAAGTGATTTCAAGAATAATTCTGACAATGTGAGATTTTTCTCCTTTTCTGCTTCCTTGAGAATGTAATGTCCTTAAGGTAAGGGAGCATTCTGGTCTGGAAAAGCAGGGTGCTAGTTGTCTGACTGAGGAACTCTTCCTCAATGTATGAGATTCCTGGTAGACCAGTTGGTTTTCAAGATACAGCTGGGACCAAACGCATAAGAACTACTTTGGATGTTTGTTTTGTTTTGTTATTGTTTTTTAATTAAATAAAATTTTTTTGAAGATTTTATTTATTTGGAAGAGAGAGAGAGAACTCACAAGTGGTGGGGGAAAGGGCAGAGGGAGAGGGAGAAACAGGTTCCGTGCTGAGCAGGGACCCTAGATCATGACCTGAGCCAAAGGTAGATGCTTAACCAACTGAGCCACCCAGACGCCCCTGGATGCTTATTTGTGAAAATGCAGATCCCTGGGCCCCATTACAGACCTACTCTGTCAGAATAGCTAGGCACGTGGCCCCAGAGTGTGTGCTCTAACAAACTTCACGTGCTTCAGATACAGACTCCCAGCTGCAAGCCTGGGGAGGGCAGGGAAAGTGCCAATGTCAGCACCTTGTCCTCAGTGCCCAGTACGCGGTCGATGTGCAATAGATATTAGTTGACTGAATGAAAACAAGCCTCTGGCGCTTTGTTTTGATTTAGCAATGTACAGGACAGGAGTTCAGGTATCAGCCCAGCTGGGCCTTACGGAAGAGGAGGAAGAGATGGACCTCTTCCCCCTTCTCAGGGCTTCTCCATGCCCAAGGCCGAGGACCTGCCTCAGGAAAGCCTCTAGCTGAGCATGTTTCCTGCCACCGGTGTCATGTCCTCATGGAAGCCATTAGCCATTCATTTAGTACTTAATCCTCTAATCCAACTGCTTGTTGATTTGCCAAGTGAGAAATATGCAGAAACACAAGCTACTTGTTCCCGGAGTTATTTCCAGCTGGTAGGAAGGAGGCAGCTGGGCAAGAGGCTTTTGGTTTAGTTCTCTGAGCCAGAATGATCCTGGGATGTGGTTCCTCCACTCAGATCCTTCTGATGTGAGGGGTTCCTCCATCAGCTATTCCTAAAAAGAGCAGGATGCCTCGACAGTCCTGGGGGGCCTGGGTGCTGAGAAAACAGCTGGATGCTTCCATCTTGAGTGTGTAAGCAGACGGCTACACTTTGCCCACACAGCTCATTCACACTGCAGGTACTGACAGAGCCTGTGTGTGCCAGGTGCTGCTGGAAGTGCTCGGGACACACCAAGAAACAAAGCAGCGTCAGATCCCTGCCTCTATGGAGCTACCTGCCAGCCTCCCACACTCCCAATTCTCTGTCCCTCCAGCAGAGGATGGATCCTCTCTTGGGGCCCGAGCTGCCCCGCCCCCCAGCCAAGTTCCCCAGCAGCAGTGCTCTGGGCTGACCCTCACAATGTGTACCTCCCAGGCTCTCTTCCTGCTTAGTTAAAATGTGGGTAGGGCTAGTGACCTGTGTGGAAAGCAATGCTGAGTTTGGACCGCTCCCAACAGAAGC
>PITA01006236.1:0-56905 GCA_004023965.1 Spilogale gracilis
CCCCAAGGATACATGATTTTCGACTCAAAAGGTTTTTCCGCCCTGTATTAAGCCACCACAACCAGAGGCAGAAATCTTTAGGAAGGACCAGCGGTGTGTTGCCTTCTTGCTGGGTGCCTAATCCCACCATCCTGAATACAGCCCACTGGAAGGTTCTAAACAGTTGTGGTTTTTTTGTTGTTTTTAATTTGAGAGGCAGTGAGCAAGAGAGAAATAGAGACAGAGACCATGAGTTGGGCAAGGAGCCAAGGGAGAGGGAGAAGCAGACTCCCTGCTGAGCTGGGAGCACCACGCTGGGACTCCACCCTGGGATCCTGACCTGAGCCGAAGGCAGATAGATGCTTAACTGACTGAGTCACCCAGACGCCCTGGAGGGTTCAGTTTACTCCGTACAGGGCTGCGCTCTAGATCGGTTTACGTTTACATGAGTTAATTCATTTAAGCACTTAGAACACGGCCTGATATATCATACGCTCTATGTAAGCACTTGTTCAGTAAAATAATAAAACTGTTTTTCTAGTTTTCTGGCTTCTTTGGAGGTGCAGATGGAATGTAAGAATTGCATATTATCATGGAAAGAAACAGTGGTTTAGCAAAGCTTTATGGAGAGGCTCTGTGTCCGGGAGTGTTTGAAGCCCTGGACGGGGACGTAGGAGCTGGCCCCACACTGCCTGCAGGCTGTCGCACACCAGTAGGAACACTTTCTGAGCTTCAAGTTTCGGTTTACCCTGTATTAAAAACATGAGTGCTCAGCTTGCATTGACTCTGAAACAGCACCGATGCCGGGCACTGTCCTGGGCATTTTATAGGCCAATTCTAACCCTGACCACAGCCTTCTAAAGCGGAGATTAATCCCAGTGTACGGATGATGAAATCTAGACTCTGTGGGGTTCAGTGTCTTGTCCAAGATGAGAACATGGTAGGAGAGAAGTCTAGGAGGACAGGGCCAGCCCACCCCAGAGCCTGAGACCTTTGGGTTCATGAACATCTGCCTTTTATGGAATTTTGCCACAGGTCAGGCCCAGGCTAAGCCTTTACACACCGGACTTATCATGGGCTCATCATCAGTGGAAGAACTCTTCGGGGAGGGACTGTTACCGTAGAGGAACCGGAGGCAGAGTGAAGCTAAATCATCAGCTAGGAAAAAGTGGGTTCATTCCCAGTTGCCAGACATCTGGAAGGGTGCTGAAGCACCACCTGAGGGTTTAGAAAGAGACCTCTTGCCTCGAAATCACCTGGGTTGCGTATCAAAATGTAGACCCCAGGGCCCCCACCCCAGGCCAGCTAAATAAAAATCCGCTTAGGATTTGGATATTTCAGTAAAGCTTTCCCTGGAGCCTGGAAATGAGAGGGACGGCCCTCAAGAGTGAAACCATGAAATCGGCATTAAAGAATCCAGGCAAGATACACAGTCACCTCTGAAGGGACAGATCAGTCTTCCCCCTCTTAACACCAACCAGATTGATCTATTAACAAAATAAAGGATGGATGGATGGATAGGAGATAATGTTAGGACCTTGGTATAGAGGAGCATTTCTTAAACAAGGCCCCAAAAGTACAAGCCTTAAAAGGATTCCAATATTCAGCTGTATAAAAATTAAAAACTTCTGTACAACAAAAGATGTCTTAAAAACAAAAAGTGATGACAAGCCAGAGAGTGGAGAATATTTACATTATATATAATCAACAACAGATTGTGTGTAATTGACACAAGCTCAATATCTAGAATATATAAAGAACTTTTAAAAATCAATTTTAAAAAAAGGGAGAGGGGCGTCTGGGTGGCTCAGTCAGGTAAGCGTCTGCCTTCGGCTCAGATCATGATCCTGGGAGGGGCGCCTGGGTGGCTCAGTTGGTTGAGCGACTGCTTTCGGCTCAGGTCATGATCCATCCTGGAGACCTGGGATCGAGCCCCACATTCGGCTTCCTGCTCGGCGGGAGGCCTGCTTCTCCCTCTCTCAGTCCCTCTGCTTGTGTTCCCTCTCTTACTGTGTTTCTCTGTCAAATGAATAAATAAAATCTTTAAAAAAAAAAAAAAAGATCATGATCCTGGGGTCTTGGAATCCAGCCACACATTAGGGCCCTGGGTCCTGGGATCAAGGCCCAAGTCAGGCTCCCTGCTCAGAGGGGAGTCTGCTTCTCCCTCTGTCCCTCCCCCTGCTCATGTTTTATCTCTCCCAGTCTCAAATAAATACATAAAATCCCTGAAGATAAATAAATTTGAAAAGAGAGAAATATCTTCTTGGAATATTGACCAAAGGACACGATCAGGTGATTAGAAGAAAAGCCCAAACCACAAATAAATGTGCAGAGAGGTGTTCAGCTTTACCGGGAATAGAAAAATGCAAATTGAAACCACAGAGAGATATTTTAAGGGCCCGGGAGGCTAGGCAGCAGACAAAACCTCACACACACTATGCCCATGTAAACCGGGGTGTGCTCTTTGAAGAGCACTTTGGCAAGAGCCCATAACATTAAAGAGGCAAATACCCTATAATCCAGTAATTCTTCTTTTTTTTTTTTTAAAAAAGCTTTTATTTATTCACTTGACACAGAGAGAGAGAGATCACAAGCAGGCAGAGAGGCAGGCAGAAAGAGAGGAGGAAGCAGGCTCCCCGCAAATCAGAGAACCCCACGTGGGCCTCGATCCCAGAACTCTGGGATCATGACCTCAGCCAAAGGCAGAGGCTTTAACTCACTGAGCCACTCAGGCACCCAAACCAGTAATTCTTCTAGAAAAATTCTCCCACGTGGTGCCTGGGTGGCTCAGTTCGTTAAGCGACTGCCTTCAGCTCAGGTCATGATCCCGGAGACTCAGGATCTAGCCCCGCATCCGGCTCCCTGCTCACCAGGAGGCCTGCTTCTCCCTCCCTCACTCCCCCTGCTTGTGTTCCCTCTCTCACTGTCTCTCTCTGTCAAATAAATAAATAAAATCTTAAAGAAAAATACATGAATCAACATTTTTAAAAAAGATTTTATTTATTTTATTTGACAGAGAGAAACACAGCCAGAGAGGGAACACAAGCAGTCGGAGTTCTTGCCAAGCAGTGAGCCCGATGCAGCGGTCCATCCCAGGACTTGGAGAACATGACCTAAATGGAAGGCAGACGCTTAACGACTGAGCCACCCAGGAACCCCAACACTTTACTTTTTAAAAAGTATTTTATTTATTTATCTGAGAGAGAGAGAGAAAAAGAGAGAGAGCACGAGCTGAAGGGAAAGACAGAAGGAGAGGGAGGAGGAGACTCCTCACTGAGCAGGGAGCCTCACTTGGACCTTGATCCCACGACTCAGGGATGAGGACCTGAGCCCTAGGCAGACACCCAACCAACTGAGCCACCCAGGCGCCCTTTTTCCTTTCTCTCCAGCATGATCTCCTTTTAAATGTGTAATTCACATACAATATTTAGTGTTTACTTTCTGTCTTTCTCTAGTAGAATGCAAGTTGCATGAGGACACAGATCTTTGTCAGCTTTGTTTACTGCTATATCCCAGACTCCAAGAATGAATGAACACGGCTAAATCTCAAAATCATATTAACCAATAAAATCATGATGTGAAAGAACGTTTATGGTATGATACCACGCTACATAAAATTTCAAGACCTGTAAAACCATACCACATATTATTTATATATGCATACATATAGTAAAAGTATAAAACCCTTAGGCAATGATAAATTTAGGATAGTAATTATGTCTCATTTTGGGAGTGAAGGGCATGGATTGCAATTGATTTGTAATGTTTTGTCTTAAAAATTGATGTGAGGGGGCGCCTGGGTGGCTCAGTGGTTAAGCCTTTGCCTTCGGCTCAGGCCATGATCCCGGAGACCTGGGATCGAGCCCCACATCGGGCTGCCTGCTCAGCGGGAAGCCTGCTTCTCCCTCTCTCACTCCTGCTGCTTGTGTTCCCTCTCTGGCTGTGTTTCTCTCTGTCAAATAAATAAAATTTTAAAAAAAATTGATGTGAGGGGCCATCTGGGTGGTTTAGTCGGTTAAGCAACTGCCTTTGGCTCAGGTCCCATGGCTCAGGTCCCATGGACCTGGGGTGGAGTCCTGCATCCAGCTCCTTGCTCAGTAGGGAGCCTGCTTCTCCCTCTGCCTCTCTCTCTGTCTTTGAGACAAATAAATAAAATATTTTTAAGAATTGATATGAGATAAATATGTGAAAATCTTGACACTTGGCAAAGCTGAAAAAACAGTTCTAGTGTTTTGTTTTGTTTTGTTTTTGCATAGCCTTGAAATATTCCATAACTTTAGAAGAAAAACATAATAAATGGATTCAAAAAAAGTTAGGTTAGCTGGGCTCACCTAGACAAGGATAAAAGCTTGGAGAGAAGCTGTGCCAGGAAATTACTACAGTTCCTTTAGCGAAGACCACCCTATTTTGAAAGGAAGCTATCAGCTACGAAATACTGAGCTACGAAAGGCCACTAAGTGGAGTGATTGACACTTCCAGAAACACTGGAAAACTCTCCGTCAGTATTATTAAAGCTGAGCAGATGATGTGCTATGATGTAGCAATTCTACTCTCAAGGATGTAACTAACAAAATGCATAGGGAAGACCTCAAAAGATGCATATAAGAATATTCCTAGTAGGGGCACCTGGGTGGCTCAGTTGGTTAAGCGACTGCCTTCGGCTCAGGTCATGATCCCGGAGACCCAAGATCGAGTCCCACATCGGGCTCCCTGCTCGGCAGGAAGCCTGCTTCTCCCTCTCTCACTCCCCCTGCTTATGTCCCCTCTCTGGCTGTATTTCTCTGTCAAATAAATAAAATCTTAAAAAAAAAAAAAGAATATTCCTAGCAATATCATTCATAATCACCATGAACTGGAGACAACCCAAATGTCCACCACGAGAACAGATACATATGGGGTGCCTGGGTGCCTCGGTCAGTTAAGTATCTGCCTTCCATTCAGGTCATGATCTCCGGGTCCTGGGATCGAACCCTGCATCTCCACATCGGTGTCCCTCCTCAACAGGGAGCTGCCTTCTCCCTCTCCCTCTGCCCCTCCACCCCGCTGGTGCTCTTTCTCTCAAATAAATAAATAAATAAAATCATACAAAAGTAGGAGGGAGAGAGAGAGAGAGAGAGCAGATCTATAAACTGTGCTGTATTCATATTGGAGCACTTAGAGCCATGAGAATTAACTGCTGTAGAGCAGCACAGGTAATGTTGAATCCAAAAAGCCAGATACAAAAAAAATACATGCTGTATGATTTCATTTATATATGGCTAAAAATCAGCAAAATGAAAACAGGGCATTAGAAGCCATGAAACTGTTAGTTTGGAGAGGAGGGAGGAGGCAGTAGCTGGGAGGAGTCACGGGGGTTGGTGCTTACTGGAAACAGGAATGTTGGCTTTCTTGACTAAGGGGTGGGTCCAATGTTAGTTTCACTTTGGTTTTTTTTTTTTTAAGATTTTATTTTTTAAGTAATTTCTACACCCAATGTGGGGTTCCAACTCACAACTCCAAGATCAAGAGTCGCATGTCCTTCTTACTTAGCCAGCCAGGTGCCCCATGAATATGATCTAGTTTCTAAGGGAGAGAAAGTGCAAGCCACATTATTTGGTTTTTCCATTTTTTTGCAAGTTATTCCTTTTTTTTTAAAGTGATGTTTGTTTATAAGTAGGCTCCACATCCAATGTGGGCCTTGAACTCATGACCCTGAGACCAAGAGCAGGGAGCTTTATAGTCTCAGCCAGCTGGGTGCCCCTCTTTGCAAGTTATTCATTCATTAACTCAGCAACTATTTATAGACTACTGTGTTGAACCCTCTGTTGAACCCTCTGTGTTGAACTCTCTGCTACATGGAGGATATACAATGATGAACAAAATCAGACACAGTACTTGGATTTGTGGGGCCTACAGACTCATGGCATAGGCAGTGCTAATGAACCATTCACATAAAGAGCACTATCGCTTTATGCTATATACATAAATGGGCTTTTGGCTATGATGGAGAATGCTTTATAAAGATAGTGTGCAAGTTTTTGGTGTGACCATATACTCTCATTTTTCTTCCTTTCTTTCTAGGAATGGCTTTCACAGCTTTCACATGGCAGTTCTATGATTAACCCTTGGAGGATCTGCCAGACTCTTTATAAAGCAGCTGCCCCGTTTACATTCCCATCAACACTGTACAAGAGCTTTAACTTCACATTCTTGCCAACATTTGTTATTATGTTTTTTTTTAAAGTTTTATTTATTTATTTGACAGAGAGAGAGGAGGAAGCAGGCTCCTTGATGAGCAGAGAGCCCGACATGGGCCTCAATCCCAGGGCCCTGAGATCATAACGGGAGCGGAAAGCAGAGGCTTTAACCCACTGAGCCACCCAGGCGCATAGGTTTTTTAATTATTATGATAGGCATCATAGTGTTTCTGAAGTGGTATCTCACTGCGGTTTTGATTCACATTTCTGTGATGGCTAATGATGTTTTAAGCATCTTTTCATGTGCTTAATTGGTCATTTACATATCTTTTTTTTTTTTAAGATTTTATTTATTTGACAGAGGGAAACACAGCTAGAGAGGGAACACAAGCAGGGGGAGTGAGAGAGGGAGAAGGAGGCTTCCCCCGGAGCAGGGAGCCCGATGTGGGACTCAATCCCAGGTCTCCAGGATCATGACCTGAGCCGAAGGCAGTCGCTTAACCAACTGAGCCACTCAGGTGCCCCCATATCTTTTTTTTTTTTTTTTTTTGAGAAATATCTATTCAGATCCTTTGCTCATTTTAAATTAAGTTATCTTTTTATTATTAGGTGAACAATATTTTGAAGTTTTCAATGTACCATACTGCACTTCCTTATTAATTTTATTTCTAAATGTTTTGTTCTTTTCGAATAAAATTATAAGTTATAAATTTAATTGTTTCCTTAAATTCATTTTTGGATTGGTCAATGCATAATGTATAGAAATAGAATTGATTTTGGTGATCTTGATCTTGTATCCTGCAGCCTTTCTGAACTTGTTTATTAGTAATAATAGTTTTTTGTGGACCAGAGGATTTTCTATATATGAGATCTTATCACCTTTGAAAGAGAGAGTTTTCTTTCTTTCTTTCCAAATCTGAATGTCTTCTATTTCCTTTTTTTTTTTTTTAAGATTTTATTTATTTATTTGACAGAGAGAAAGATCGCAAGCAGGCAGAGAGAGAGGAGGAAGCAGGCTTCCTGCTGAGCAGAGAGCCAGATGCGGGCCTGGATCCCAGGACCCTGAGATCATGACATGAGCCGAAGGCAGAGGCTTTAACCCACTGAGCCACCCAGGCGCCCTTCCTTTTTTTTTTTTTTTTTAAAGATTTTATTTATTTATTTGAGAGAGAAAGAGTGAGTGAGAGATAGCATGAGAGGGGAGAAGGTCAGAGGGAGAAGCAGACTCCCTGCGGAGCTAGGAGCCTGATGTGGGGCTCGATGTGGGGCTCGATGTGGGGCTCGATGTGGGGCTCGATGTGGGGCTCGATTCCGGGACTCCAGGATCATGACCTGAGCTGAAGGCATTGGCTCAACCAACTGAGCCACCCAGTCGCCCCCTTTTATTTCTTTCTTGTCTAGTTGTCTTGGCTATACCCTCCATCATAATGTTGAATAAAAGTGCAAGAATGGACATCTTTGTCTTGTTCCTAAATATGAGAGGGTAAGCTTTCAATCTCTTATTATTAAGTGTGCTGTTAGCCGAGAGTTTTTCACTGAGCCCTTTATCAGATTGAGGAAGTTCTTAGTTTGGTGAGTGTTTGGATCATGAACGAATGGTGAATGTTGTCAAAACTTTTTCTACATCTATTGAGCTCATTTGCTTTTGGTCTTTTATTCTATAAGTAGGTGAGGTATATTAATTTTTGTATTTTTTAAAAGATTTTATTTATTCATTTGACAGAGGGAGAGATCACAAGTAGGCAGAGAGGCAGGCAGAGAGAGAGGAGGAGGCAGGCTCCCCGCCGAGCAGAGAGCCCTATGTGGGGCTTCGATCCCAGGACCCTGAGATCATGACCTGAGCCGAAGGCAGAAGCTTTAACCTACTGAGCCACCCAGGTGCCCTAATTTTTGTATGTTAAACCAACCTTGGGTTCCTGGGATAAGTCCTACGTGATTGTGAAGTATAATCCTTTTGATAGGTCACTAAATTTGGTTTGCTAGTGTGCTTTGAGGATTTTGCATCTGTATTCTCATGGGATTTGGTTTGTAGTTTTCTTTATGTTGGTTTTGGGATGAGGGTAATATTGGTCTCATAGAACAAGTTTGGAAATAATCTCTCCTCTTCTATTTCTTGAAAAACTTTGTGAAGGATTGGTTTAATTCTTTAAACATATGGTAGAATTCACCAGTGAAGCCATCTGGTCCTGTGCTTCCAACTCTGTTGGAAAGTTTTTGATGACTGATTTGGTCTTTTTACTTATTATGGACCTATTCAGAGTCTCTACTTTTTCTTGAATAGTTTCAGTAGTTTATTCTTTCTCGGAATTTTTTGATTTCATCTAGTTTGCCTGATTTGTTACCATACAATTATTTATAGAACACTTTTTTGATTACAACTAGCAATTCATTCTTGATTTTAGTAATTTGAATATTGTTCCTTTTCTTCCTCTATCAGGCTAGCAAGATGTTTGTCAGTTTCATTGATCTTTTCAAAGAACTAGCTTTTGGATTGTTAATATGTTCTGTTTTCCTATTCTCTGATTCACTTATTTCTGCTCTGAATGTCATTATTTTTTTTCTTCTGTTTGTGTAGGGTTTAGTTTTTTTCTTCTTTTTCTCATTTCTTAAGGTGAAAGTTTAAGTTATTAAGTTGAGATCTTTCTTTTTTTTAAATATAGGTACTTAAAGCCATATAATTCCTCCTAAGCATTGCTTGCATTGCATTCCATAAGTTCTGGTATCTTGGGTTTTCATTTGCATTCATCTCAAAGTATTTTGTAATTTCCCTTGTGACTTCTTTGACCCACAGGTTGTTTAAGAATATATTGTATAATTTCAACATATTTGTGATTTTCCCAAATTGCCTTCTGTTATAGATTTGTACTTTCATTTCTTTGTGATCAGAGGCATATTTGTATGATTTCAATCCTTTTAAATTTATTGAAAAAATTGCATGGCCTAACATATGGTCTGTCCTGGAAAATGTTCCATGTGCACTTGAGAAGAAAGTGTATTCTGGGGCATCTGGGTCGCTCAGTGGGTTAAGCCTCTGCCTTTGGCTCAGGTCATGATCTCAGGGTCCTGGGATCGAGGCCTGCATTGGGCTCTCTGCTCAGCAGGGAGCCTGCTTCCTCCTCTCTGCCTACTTGTGATCTCTCTCTGTCAAATAAATAAATAAATAACATCTTTAATAAATAAATAAATAAATAAAATGTGTCTCTCTTAGGGGCGACTGGTTGGCTTGGTTGGAAGGGCATGTGACTCTTGATCTCAGGGTTGAGTTTGAGCCCCATGTTCAGTGTAGAGATTCCTTAAATAAATAAATTTTTAAAAGTTAAAAAAAAAAACAGGCTTCTGGGTGGCTCAGTCGGTTAACCATCTGATTTCAGCTTACGTCATGAGGTCTCAGGGTCCTGGGATTGAGTCCCATGTGGGGCTCTGCACTCAGGAGGGAGTCTGCTTCTCCCCCTCCCTCTCCAATTGCCCCCCCCATGTTCTCTCATATAAATAAAATAAAATCTTTTTTAAAAAAGTTAAAAAAATAAAATGTGTCTCTTGGAGACAAAATATAGCTGGATTACTTTCTATCTGTTCTAAAATCCTTACCTGTTGATTGGAGTGTTCAATCCATTTACACTTAATTTAATTGCTAATGATGTAGGGTTTATATCTGTCATTTTCCTATTTGTTTGCTATGTGTTTTAAGTTATTTTTTTCCCTCTATTCCTCTGTTCCTGCTTTCTTGTTTGTTAAGTAGATATTTTCCAGTGTAGCATTCTAATTTCATTGTCATTTCTTTCACTATGTTTTTTTGAATCATTGTCTTTTGAGTCATTGTGGTTCCCTGGGAACAGCAGTTCACATCTTAAAGATCTATTTAGGGGTGCCTGGGTGGCTCAGTTGGTTGGGCGACTGCCTTCGGCTCAGGTCATGATCCCGGAGAACTGGGATCGAGTCCCACATCGGGCTCCCTGCTTGGCGGGAGGCCTGCTTCTCCCTCTCTCACTCCCCCTGCTTGTGTTCCCTCTCTAGCTGTGTTTCTCTCTGTCAAATAAATAAAATCTTAAAAAAAAAATAAATGAACTACTCTTTTACTTAAATGTAGTCAAAACAAGTATTTTTAAAGATTTAATTTATTTTATTTTATTTATTTAATTTAAATTTTTTTTTTTAAGATTTTATTTATTTGACAGAGAGAAACACAGCTAGAGAGGGAACACAAGCAGGGGGAGTGAGAGAGGGAGAAGCAGGCTTCCTGCCCACCAAGGAGCCTGATGTGGGGCTCGATGTGTGGCTTGATCCCGGGTCTCTGGGATCATGACCTGAGCCGAAGGCAGTCGCTTAACTAACTGAGCCACCCAGGCGCCCCTTATTTTATTTTTTAAAATATTTTATTTAAGGGCACCTGGGTGGCTCAGTGGGTTAAAGCCTCTGCCTTCGGCTCAGGTCATGATCTCAGGGTCCTGGGATCGAGGCCCACATAGGGCTCTCTGCTTTGCGGGGAGCCTGTTTCCTCCTCTCTTTCTGCCTGCCTCTCTGCCTACTTGTGATCTGTCTCTCTGTCAAATAAATAAATAAAATCTTTAAAAAAAAAAAGAAAAAAAGATTTTATTTAAGAGAGAGCAAGCGAGTGAGCACGTGAGTGTGGGGGGAGGGGCAAAGGGAGAGGGTGAGTCTTAAGCAGACTCCCTGCGGAGCACAGAGCCAGACCTGAGGCTGATCTCAGGACCCTGAGATCATGACCTGAGCTGAAATCAGGAGTCAGATGCTTAACTGACTGTGTCACCCAGGTGACTCATACAGAAGTTTTACACCAATATCATACGTAGAAAAGCCTGTATCACTTGCCTTCATTCATTTATATATATATATTAATGTTTATTAATTTAAAGAAAGATTCCTGTGTATTCCCTAAGGTGCCCTTGGGTACCATACTTTGAGAAACACCACTTCTCCTTCAGCACTCTTCCTATTCTGTACATTGCCTGCCTGTTTACTTGGCCTGTGGAGTTTCTGGTTTCTCCTTGTTTTTTTTTTTTTTTTTTTTGCCTTCCCAAGGGCAGCGATGCTGTGTCCTAAAGAAGACAAACATTTATTTGGTTTAATCTGAATTTATCTGGGGTCCTCTCGGGATAGCCCAGCAGAGCCCATGAGGCTAGGATGCTCCCATGTATATTCCACGGTCCTGGGGCGGCTGGGTGGCTCAGTTGGTTAAGCGACTGCCTTCAGCTCAGGTCATGATCCCGGAGACTCGGGATCGAGTCCCACATTGGGCTCCCTGCTCGGCAGGAAGCCTGCTTCTCCCTCTCTCACTCCCCCTGCTTGTGTTCCCTCTCTGGTTATGTTTCTCTCTGTCAAATAAATAAAATTAAAAAAAAAATTTATTCCACAGTCCTTCATTGTCCCATTCACGGCATCCCCGTGGTGCCCACCTCAGGGTGAAGCTGTCATGACCCACCTCTGAGGACAAGGCATTGGATTGTAGTGATTTGTCGATCTGATTTCCCAAAAAGATGAAGATAAAGGCCTGCGTGAATACTTGGACCCACCAAGAAAAAGAACCATGTCATTATTATACACCATACCTTGGTCTCCAAGTAGCCTGGGATTTTACACTATGGAAACTGAAGTATCTCTAAACATGGTAGGAGAAATTGGTTTTTTGGGAAAAGTTGTTTTTTTGGTAAAATGTCCTCCATAATTTTATCATTGCTACTGGTTTGTAATTTCCATTATAAACAAGTTTGCTGAGAGGTTCCTAACTCTGCTTTAGTTTCCATAAAGCGCCTTTTTGGCAGGTAGATTGTTGAATTGGATGCAAATCCTCTCTCTAAATTAAGTGAAAACTTGTTAAGTCACTTTATTTAGATCAAGGAGGGATTTTGATTTATTTTTGGAGAAGGTACAGATACTTTTTGATCCTGCCACTTCCCACAGCTATAGAAGGCTGTTTTACAAGGAGGAGCTGGGAAGGTTTGCCTTGGTTCACATTTAAGTGCTGCTGGAAAGTGGAAGGCCCTTCCTTCTTGGATGCTGAGGGGCAGAAGTGCCGGATGACAGGGAGCTACAAATCCGTTCGCTGAGCTCTGCTAGGAGTGAACCCACGCCTGCCTGTAGGGCAGTCTTCCTCCTGCAGGTGAGGCCCCTCATGTCTTACCCCCAGCCCTGCCCCTCCTGCTTGCCTGTGGTCGCCACAATCTAGTTCTGACATGAAATGGCCCCAGGTGCCAGCAGGCCTCTGGTCCCAGGCTTCTGCAGAATTTGATTGGAGGCATTTTAGAGGGGGTGCGTCGGTTGAGGGAGCAGCTCCTGATTCCCCCTCATGATCTCAGGGATCTGGGATCAAGCCCCATGTCAGGCTCTGTGTTCAGGGTGCAATGGGGGTCCGATGAGATTCTTTCTCTCCTCCCTTTCTCTCTCCCTCTCCCCCCCCCAGCTCTTGTGCTCTTTCTCTCAAATAAATAAATCTTAAAAAAAAAAAATTAAAAAGAAAAAGAAGAATTTTAGGGCCCTTGGGCGAGGAACATGTCCTCTGGCCCATCCGAGTGACTGGTTAGTTCCCCAGTATCCCAAACTGATAAGTGACTGTAGCAAATAAATCACGGTCACTAATTTTAAAATATAAAGTCCAAAAATTCCATCCAGATTCTTGGAAAGAATACTAGTTACCAGTTTTTCTTTTAGGGCACCAGTGAAGTCAATGATAAAGTGGCTTTTGGCTTCCCTTGTGTAGGTCTTCTCAAGCGGGTGTGAAGGTTGACACCTTCTGTTTGTATTTTTGTTTCTCAGTGACAGCAGCTCGGTGACCCCATGGAGAACAACAGAGGCTTGCCTTCGGTCTGAGTCATTCCCAGGGGCTCTCGGTTTCCTGTTCACACAGAATAATTCCTATGAAGAAGATTTCAGTCTCCACTTTTAGCACATCAGTGATCCCTGCTTCTAGCACTAGACGTCAACATCCTGTGTGTCGGGGAGGCCCCAGCTGCCTGGGCTGGCACACAGCATCATTCTGTGTCACCTGCCTGGAAAGCCACCTGTGCTTTTAATGGCCCAGCTCAAATGCCACACCATCCAGGTTGCACTTTGTGGCTGTCTCCTCAAGCATCCCTCACTCTCCCACACGCTGGGCTGCGTGCACCTTGAAAATGGGCCCTGTGTCATCTCACATCCTGAATCTACCCCGGCCACCTGGAGGAGCCGACTACGTGATTCATTGAATTCAATCCAATTGCATCTCTTTTTCTTCTTTATTATCTATCTCCCCACCCCGTTTAAAGCCTTAGCTTCAGTCTTCACTAGTTTCGGGATGTACTTTCTCTTCATCCAAGTCCTCGTTCATTGAACATCTTGGTGTGCTTCCCAAGTATCAGGCACTGGAGCAGGCATCGGGAGGTGACAGGAAGCCAAACACCGCCCCAGGTGCCGAAAAGCCCCAGGCCAAGCGGAGGGACAGGGAAGAGGGAAGGGCACAGGGTGAGAGAGGCCCCTGAAGCAGTTTTGGGAAGTTGGGGAGGCCTTCCAAGGCTGCTACGTCTCACCTGAGACCCCTGGCGTTTGCTTGTGTATTCCCTCTGCTTGGAGGGACTCTCTTCAGCCTCTGAGAGCAAATCCATATGGTTCTCTCCCCTCCAAACCCTCCTCCTGGGGGTAGTCTCCTGTCTCAGTTTTCAAGATAGTTGCCCTCCCGGTCCTCTGAAATCCTGCTCTGTCTCTCTCAGGATCCACTGGGATCGAGCCCCACATTGGGCGTTGGCAAGGTCTTGTTCCCACCTTGTCCCCATTCTTCCTGCTTGGGCCTTCATCTGGAGGAGGAGGACTTCTCAACCTGTGTCTCTAAGCCCGGTCTTCTCACCCAAAATCATGGCCACCTGCCTGCCAGGTCCAGCCTGTGACGGACTTGCTGTCCCAGCCTCCAGCTCTGGGGGTCAAGAACAGAACGTGGTGTTTTCCTTCTGAGTAAGTGCTCCTCGGACAGTCAGGTGATCGTGGTTATTCTCTGAAGGTTTTAGGCTGGGTCGGGGGAGCAGGCCAGCTTGCTTTGATCTTTTTATATAGCTGATACAAAGTCAACCCTTGTCCTGTTCTCTCCCAATTGGACACATTCTTTTGGGACCGCTGTGGGCGGGGCTCCCAACACCTCGGTTTGCTTGTGGCTGCTCATCTGAACACCAGTGGGTGCTGCTGGTTTAGGGGGGGTCATTCCTACTGATCACCAAATACTTCCAGCTCTCTGCCTTTGCAAGATGTGGTCTAATTGCATTTCTCAGCCCCCTTGTGGTTGGGTGTAACTGCTAGCGTGTGAGCCCTCAGGGAAGTACTGTGGGGCTGAGGCGTGAGTCCCTTTGCATGGTGACTGGCAATGTTTGCAGTGACAGCGGCTCCCCCAGCCTGGGTCCTGCAAGCGGGAGCTGTGGGCGGCGGTGGCTCTAGCCAGCTCCCCATAGATATGCGGCTCAAGTGAGAACTAGACCTTTGTTGTTGGGAACCACAGAGGTTTGGGTTGTTTGCAATGTTATCTTAAAATTGACTAGCATCCTGGGTGCCTGGGTGGCTCAGTGGGTTAAAGCCTCTGCTTTCGGCTCAGGTCATGATCTTAGGGTCCTGGGATCAAGGCCTGCATCGAGCTCTCTGCTGGGCAGGGAGCCTGCTTCCTCCTCTCTCTCTGCCTTCTTCTCTGCCGACTTGTGATCTCTCTCTCCGTCAAATAAATAAATAAATAAAATCTTTAAAAAAATTCAAGTTAGAAGTGCCTGTCGTGGTCACACACCCACTTCTGAAACCCCAGGATAGAGAAAGGGAAACCAGGTGGGACCACCTCTAAGTGGCAGAGGACGGACCCCCTCCTCCAGGGTCCAGCCAACGCCAGGCCTTGCAGATCCTATCATAGACCGCATTCCCTCCACTTCAAACGCTGTTCCAACCTCTAACCCCAATGTGGGACTCGAACTCACAACCCCTTGATCGAGAGATATATACTCTACTGACAGAGCCAGCCAGGCGCCCTGCACACAGATCCTTAATAAAGTAGGTAATGTTGCATTGGAGAGAGGCAGAAGAGAGTTTCTTCAGCCTCATCTCTGACTCCATGTTTTCCTTTGGGCCCACAGGATCAGGAGTCCCTCTGTAGATATGTTCTGATGCTGGTCATGGCTGACCATTCCATCTTTTGAGGCTTCCCCATTTCACACTAATTTCCTTCATTTTCTAGAGCACTGAGAGTAGAACCGAATCTCCATACAAGGTCCATCCAGGTTTAGGCTGACCTGCTCTCTGAAGTTTGAATCTTTCCCACACGATTCTGAATAAATCGTAGGCGCGTCTCTCTTTGGATATATCCAAGGTAAGAGGAAAGCCATTGCTTTTAAAGTATTAAGTTCAGGGGCGCCTGGGTGGCTCAGAGGGTAAGGTCTCTGCTTTCAGCTCAGGTCATGATCTCAGGGTCCTGGCATCGAGCCCCACATCAGGCTCTCTGCTCAGTGGGGAGCCTGCTTCCTCCTCTCTCTCTGCCTCCCTCTCTGCCTATTTGTGATCTCACTCTGTCAAATAAATAAATAAAATCTTAAAAAAAAATAAGCATTAAGTTCAGTTAGTGGATGACTTGGTAATAATGGTAACAACCACCACCACTATTTTGGGGACCCTTACATCAATGTTGGATTTATCCTCTTTTAATTCTTACAACAACTATTGCAGACGGTCATTATTAGTTCATTTCACAGAGAAGCACAGAGAACTTATCTGCTCAAAGTCACACTATTATTTTAATGGTGCGGATCTAGGTTCAAACCCCAGGCCCATCGGACCACAAAACCCGTGTTCCTAAGTACTGTTCCTTTCCAAATGCATGGTTGTGGTAGAAAACAGGTTCGAGGCTCTCTTCCCCTCTCTGGGCACACAAAAGGCCTACGTTTCCCAAAACTTTTTTGGTTACATGCAATGGTAGTACTATTTCTAGCGTGGAACTTCTAGGCTGAGGCATCTAAATGCAGGTGTGAGTTCTCCACTTTCTCTTCTCCCTATTGCAGTAACCTTAGAAGCAATGAGATAGGGGAGCTAGGACATGAGAGGTGCCTGGATCCCTACTGGCCTGCATTTAATTTGCATGAGCAGGATATGAACTCTTATGTGTTATGCCTCTGAGAATTTAAGGTTTGTTTGTTCTTGTAGTGTAGACTATCCTATCCCGAGTATTAAAGCTGCATATTATAATTGCCTCCATTTATTTTCCTTTTGACTGGAATTCTGCCTTCTAGGCCAGGATATGCCACATAATGGCAGTTTCTGGCACCTGCTGAATCATTTTATTGGTGTTCGTCTCCTATGTGCTGATCTCCCGGCACTGTGTAGTTTGTATCTTCTTAGCAGGTCAGAGATTATGTTTTATATTTCTTCTTTCTGCCAGCAGCGCTAGGCACAAAATTAGTGTGGAAGCAATGCTAGTTAATTGTTAAATCTATAATACCCAGGTCATGGTCCCGGAGACCTGGGATCGAGTCCCACATCGGGCTCCCTGTTGGGCGGGAAGCCTGCTTCTCCCTCTCTCACTCCCCCTGCTTGTGTTCCCTCTCTGGCTGTGTTTCTCTCTGTCAAATAAATAAAATCTTTAAAATTAAAAAAAATCTATAATACCCAGAAAAAGACTATTTGTATTTACTCTGGTTTTTACAAGTCACTATTCATTAGACTTTTAAGTTCAGTTGAGGACACTATTCTATTTATAAGTCTAGAATATTTTAGCAATATCTTTTAAGGAACTTTCAAATAATAATTTGGTCCCATTTACAGATCCAGTTAAATACTTTCAACTTCCATTTAAAACTGCATTTATAGGTGTGCCTGGGTGGCTCAGTGGGTTAAAGCCTCTGCCTTTGGCTCAGGCCCATATCAGGCTCTTTGCTCAGCAGGGAGCCTGCTTCCTCCTCCCTCTCTGCCTGCCTCTCTGCCTACTTGTGATCTCTCTTCTGTCAAATAAATAACTGAAATCTTAAAAAAAAAAAACCCACTGCATTTATAAATGTAATATATTCTTTTCCTTTTAAAAATACTTCAATTGACTGACAAACCCTCCCTACATACCTAAATAATTTTTATGAATCAAATAAATTAAACATACAGATATGGTGAACCTAATTTTTCTGAAATGTCTCACTATTATATATAAACTTGGTAAAATGTCTACTTAAAAAAAACACAAATGTAAGTCAATATCCAATTGCGTGGGTTTTTAAAAAACATATTATTTATTTATTTGACAAAGAGAGACACAGCTAGAGAGGGAACACAAGCAGGGGGAGTGAGAGAGGGAGAAGCAGGCTTCCCGCCGAGCAGGGAGCCTGATGCGGGACTTGAGCCGAAGGCAAGTGCTTAACAACTGAGCCACCCAGGAGCTCACCAAATACATGTTTTTGATACAAATACAAATTTATACAAAAGTTGAAAGTACAGTACAAGACCGTTCTCTAAACCATTTGAGAGTAAATTGCCAATCCGAAAGCCCATTTCCTCTGAGCATTTTAGTGTGTACTTTCCTACAGATAAGGACATTCTCCTATATAACCACAACACGGCCATTCAAATTAGGAAATTAACATTGACACATCACCATTATGAACCCTCAGACCCCATTCAAGTTTGTCTCTAGTCCCAACGATGTCCTCTAGAGCAAAGGGGTCCTGTTCAGCATCTTGTGTTCATTGTCTTTGTTCTCCTTCAATCTGGAACCGTTTCTTAGCCTGTCTTTGACTTTCACGTCCTTGATATTTTTTTTTTAAGATTTTTTTATTTATTTGACAGAGAGAAATACAGCCAGAGAGGGAACACAAGCAGGGGAAGTGAGAGAGAAAGAAGTAGCTTCCCGCCGAGCAGGGAGCCTGATGTGGGGCTCGATATTGGGTCTCCGGGATCATGACCCGAGCTGAAAGCAGTTGCTTAACCAACTGAGCCACCCAGGCGCCCCACGTCCTTGATATTTCTGAAGCTTGTAGGCCGATTATTTTGCAGTATATTCCTTGGTTTGGGTATAACTCACCCTCATGTTAGGTTCAGGCTATGCATTTCGGGCAGGAATATCATAGAAGCAACGTTGTGTTCTTCCCACAGCATTCTATAGATTAGTGTGTGATTTCAGTTCTTCTCATTACTTTATCATGTTCACTTTGATTACTCAATTAAGGTGTTGTCTTCACTGTAAATTTAATCTTTAGTCCTTTTGTAACTTAACAGTATTTTGAAGCCGTGCAAATATTCTGATTTTGCAAAAGCTTTTGTAAAACACTTTGTTTATTTGTTTATTTATACCTGTACATTTCCTATTTTGTTTAATTGGTTATAATCCATTACTACTATTCTTGGTTTTGATTTTCATAGTATCTCTAATCGAGCTGGCTTGTTCCATTTGACATGCTTCTGTAATTTTTTTTGAGCATTCCTTTGCTTCATGGCATACTAAGATGTTTCAGGTTTATGTTTCACCTTCCCTGCCCTAGCCCTAGAATCATCCATTTCTCCAAGGAGCCATGGAAAATAGTATTTAGAAGCCAGGACCCACCCTTCCAGGTAAGCTCACTGCCATCGGGATAACGCTACTCCTAGCCCTCCCACTGGACAGAAAGCAGAGAGAAACAGGCTTCCATTGCCCTTCATATGTTTACTTATTTGGTCAATAGCTATGTATTGATTAATCAATCAGTGTTCCACCTGGCCTGCCACCCTCTTTTCCCTGCTTGTACTCTCTCTCCTCTGAGCCTCCCCCTGCATGGATCTCCTCCTCATCCTGCTTGGGATCTGACCCTCTGCTGTGTCTGCTGCAGTTCCTCACTCTTTCTGGAGATACAGCAGATTCTTATCCATGGTAGTTCTGTTCTATAAACTTGTTGCAAATGCTGAATTAGTGAACACCCACTGCTCCTAAGGGAAATACAGAGTTGGGTTCCTGAGGGCCTCTGGCCACATTTTTGTCAACCAATCAATACATACCTTATTTTATGGGCATATTTATTTATTTATTTCTAAGATTTTATTTATTTATTTGACAGAGAGAAACACATCTAGAGAGGAAACACAAGCAGGGGGAGTGAGAGAAGGAGAAGCAGGCCTCCTGTCAAGCAGGGAGCCCGATGTGGGGCTTGATCCCAGGGTTCTGGGATCATGACCTTTGCCGAAGGCAGATGCCCAATGACTGAGCCACCCAGGCACCCCATGAACATTTTTATTATTGAAGACATTTTACTTAATAGGTATTGCTGATTCCTTAACATTCAACTCACAGCCTACAAGCACTATAACCCATGACTGAACGAAGCTTATGTACCACACATATGTTCTCTGTAAGGTACATCGCAGCCTTCTTGCTTTTGGGAAAAGCAGATAGAACTTCAGGACTACACTTGCAGGCCATCTTAAACAGTGAAATCAGCAATAAATAGAACAAAAATGTGAAACACGCCGCTCTAAGCAGACCAAGAAAAGAACAGTGTAATTTACATTATGGGAGCTGAAACGACAGGCATGGTGTCGCCTCCTTCAGCCTCAGCTGAGGAGGGCTGTTCCTGGGTGTCTCAAGTTTTTTGCCTCTCTGGGCCTGTCTGTGATGACTGCGAAAGCGCTGTATTGATTTTGAGGTGACAAATGCATTTTAATTGGTAGGTGACTTTGCAAATATGATATCTACAAATAATGAGGACTGACTACGAATCTATTTTGCTCTGCCTCACCTAATGGCTTTGTTTGGACAGACGGAGAAGGAGAAGGAGAAGGAAGAAAGAGGAAGAGATGGACTGCATATTGAAATTACAGTCACAAGGCTGAGCTATTACACTAACAGGCCAAATTCCCTTCAGCATGATAAGTACATAAAAAACTGAGGAAGTACAAACATCTTAACCTGAACATATTAACGCTCTGAGTTTTCTTCTTTCAACATTTGCATACTTAATTCTAAGATAATTACCCATTAAGGGAATTATAATATCTCATACAATTTCTGGAGTTACACTCATGTATCATTTTTGAGGTTGCTGCGTTGACTTACTTAAGGTTGGGAAAGTGCCGGAGAAGTGGCCTACTGATGGGATTCTTGTCTGTGACCTTGACAGGAGTCAGGGGATCTGAACAGGCCCGAAGCACTTGCCTAGGACCACAAGAGCCAGCGGTGCCATCTACGTTCTGGGCCTTGTGTTAGTAATTTGAAATTGCCCATGTTGGGTGTATTTACACCATGGAAATCTGCAAATGCTGTAAGTCAGTAACCGAGCCAGCCAGGCGCTCCAGGACTCCATCAGATTTAAATCTTCAGAGCTTAGATTAACATACTGCTGGCTCAGTTGGAGCATACGACTACTGATCTCGGGGTCATAAGTTCGAGCCCCACATTGGGTGCAGAGATTACTAAAAATAAATAAACTTTAAAAAAAAGAACTCAATAAATTGATGGATTCCTGCATTTTTTCACCTTCTTAGGAACACAGCTCTTATACTACGGAAATAAAATCTGACTGAGTCTAGGCCCTCTTTCTCAGCTTTGTCCGGCTCACTCATGACCTCAAAGGTGATTCTATGTCCCCCATCTCCATCCCCAACTCGACGCACATCCTCCTGCGGGGTCCAGCCCAGAATCCTCGTGCCATACATTTTCCTCAATCCTTTCTTCCCGTGTAGGGTCCAGATCCAGGGTCCCTTTGCAGATGAGCCCCCTGGCCTCAGAGCTTGGGGTGCAGGTGCCCCCTGCCCTGCCCGCAGGTCTCTGTGAGCTGGGCAAGCTGCCCTCTCCAGCTCCTTTAACACCTGGCAGCAGCATGTGGACAAAGAACTCATGCTGTTGGCTGCTGCTGGGGACTCAGGCTGTAAAACTGTAGGCCAAGTTGTTAAACTCAGAGGCAGGTAGAGAGCCAAACAGGCCCCGGCTGCCTGGCATCTGGCCTGTGGCAGACAGAGTGGTTTCTCCATCTGCGGGGGCCTCACTGTGGCCTTTCCCTCCAGGAGGCCATGCCGCTATAATTTATTGGGCCATCATTGTTGAAAGGAATAGTCCTTCAGGCCATTCATTGAGGACAAAAATGTTTCTTTATGGAGCATTCTCAGTGTTCTCAGCCTTGTGCTATGTGGAGCATGTGAGCACGTGTGTGTGTGTGTGTGTGTGTGTGTGTGTGTGTGTGTGTGTGGACAATCACCACAAAGACCAAGACCCAGTCCCTCTTCTGTGATTTACCAGTTGAGCAACAATAGAGAACGGAATATGCTAAATGTAGGGGGCATTTGACTGGCTCAGTTGGCAGAGCATGCAACTTGATCTTGGAGTTTTGAGTTCGAGTCCCACTCTGGGTGTAGAGACCACCTACAAAGAAACTCTAAAAATAAATAAACAAATAAAATGAAGGCGTTTCCTTATTATTTATTTATTTATTTATTTTTAAAGCTTTTATTTATCCATTTGACAGAGAGAGACACAGTGAGAGAGGAAACCCAAGCAGGGGAAGTGGGAGTGGGCTTCCCACTGAGCAGGGAGCCTGACGTGGAGCTCCATCCCGGGACCCTGGGATTAGGACCTGAGCTGAAGGCAGACGCTTCACAACTGAGTTTCAGGCGCCCTGAAGGTATTTTTTGAAAAAAAAAAAAAAGAAGAAGAAAAAAGAAAAAGAATATGCTAAATGCCAAGTAAGCAGTAAAAACAGAAAATGTCAAAGAATTTGAGGAAACACTTTCATCACCATGATGAACGGGCTTCGCAGGGTTGGTTTGAAGGGGGGATAGGATTCAGTCAGTGAGGAGCAAGGTGAGAGAGCACCTCTCCAGAAGAAGAGTTCAGAATGGGAAAGCAAGTGGCCGCTTGCATGACCATCCCTGCAGTTCCAGAGATTGTGGCTCCCGGGGAAGGTCTCCTGACACAAGAGCTGAAGCTGTGGGCAGAGGCCACACTGGAGACGACCTCAAACTACCCGCAAAGAATTTAAACTCCATTCGGTAGGAAACAGAAACCCTCACCAAAAGGTTTTTTTTGTTTTGTTTTTTTAAGATAGTATCTATTTATTTGAGAAAGAGAGAGAAAGCACGCCAGTGGGGGGAGGGGCAGAGGGAGAAGGACAAGCAGACTCCTTGCTGAGAACAGTGCCCGACATGGGGCCTGATCCCAGGACCCTGAGATCATGACCTAAAGCTGAAGTCAGACGCCTAATAGACTGAGTCACCAGGTGTCCCTCCCCAAAAGTTTTTAAGGAGAGGAGTGGCATGATCTGGTCTGTGTCAAATGAAGTCAAAATTGGGATTTCTGTTCTTACCGTTGGAAGTATTTTCTCTAAGAGGAGCTTTAGTGATGTTCTGAGGTTGCCAGGCTGAGAAGGTCATGAGCGAAGGAAGAAAGACGGGTTTCCAAGAACGTCTCTTCTGTGCTCACTGGGCTGTTCTTGCCTGGTCACCATCTGCAGCAAATGTCAGAGATAACCTTGTGGTCCATAATAATGACAACCATAAACAATAATTAAAATTTACTGATTAATGTCTATGTGCTAGATCCCGAGCTAAGCACTCTACTATGATTTTATAAAATACTTTTATCAACTGTATGATGTGGCTACTATTATTATCCTCATTTTACAGATGAGAAAACTAAAGCATAGAGAAGTGAAGGGATTTACCTAAGGTCACACAGACTGGAAGTGACAATTGGAAGGTAAGAACCCAGCACTGTCTGAGGTCTGCCTCCCTCCTACACTGTATGTATTCTCTTCTGAGATGAGCTGCTTTCTCTATGGAGCCGTCACCAGAATATCTGGGCAAGACTGTGGATGGAAGGCTGGATTTCAACCCAAGCATGTGGTCTAGCAAGCAGTGGACGGACCACATTCAGATCATTACAGAGAGTGAATTCAGATTGCCTTGGAAGGTGCTTTCTAGGGCATGTTCCGGGTCTTGACCACCATCCTCGCAGTTCAATTAGCTTAATGATGAATGAATGGGTGAATGAATGAATTGATTGCGAACTGTGGTTCTACAGATATTTTTGTCCCATGTGCTGTTAAAAAAAAAAACACATAGAGTCAATGTTTTAAAATCAAGTGATTTTAAAAAAATCCAGGGTTCCCAATTCTCTTATGCAATTTGGAAATCTGGCAAGAGTCTATTTGCGTTTCTGTAGAGTAATACTCAGCTGGAGGAAGCAACAGCCGTCCCCCAGCCCTGCCCAGGCCAACGGGCTTTATTCCCTGTTTGCAGAGCCCACAGTGCTCATGCAGAGTGTGGCTTATGCCAGCCTCATTGATCCATTTTATGTCACCTCCTTGGTCTCTGTAGGTATTTGATTTTGAAACCCTGTTGACAGATGCTTCCCTAAATAATCATACGTGAAGTGAAAATGGGAGGAATAGCAAGAAAATGGATAACATCAAGCTCCAGAAAGATTTAATCAAGATGCCCATCTAGTGAAAGTTTGAGAGAAATATAAAATCTTATAACTGTTCATTAAATCCAGTGTGCTAGTGGGGACACAGAGAGATGGCTTAACAGTAATAAACTGAAAAAAAAAATCCCCATGTTTTAGTAGATGAAAACCTCGATGTGAGTCAACGGTATGATGTAAGTGTCAAAAAAGCTGTGACTTTAGGCTATATTAACAGAAGTATATGGCCAGTGTTCGGCTTCTTCATAACAGGGATTAGAGGTGTACTGCATAGCCTCCCGGGAAGAGTATAAATTAATTTCACAGGGTGGAGGCTGAGGGAGGCCAGATATTGACACAGTGGAGGGAGGCTGCCCAGAGCTACCGAGAGACAGAAGAGCTGCCCAGGAGGTGGTCCATTCCCTGGAAACAGACTGCTCAAGCGTGGAACCGCATGACCACTTGGCACACATCTGGAGTGGCAAACGGGAACGGCCAGAGGGTGGCTGGTCTGAGAACGTCAGGTCCATCTTGATCCTCACTTCCTATGATTCCGTGTACTGGAAGTCTCTTTGGAGGAAGGGAAATGAGTAGTAACCTTCTTGAGCCATTTCATGTGTGAGAGCTACACATATGGCGCTAGTTTGGCAGAAAGCATGCTTTAACTTTGAAAGCATTTGGCTAGATCTTTGACAGCTGAGGCCTCCCTGCCTAAGGCTCATCCCTGGTGGGCCCACGGTGGTGCTTCAGATGGGAGTCGGGCTGAAGATGGCATTTCCCACCTCCTAGGTTTGTGGAATGACCAAACTTGCCATGGAGACATGGCACACATTGAGGAGACACTTGGGTGCTGAGGAATTAAGTGACAGCCACTGTATACAAACAGCTTGCTAGTTTTCAGGGGTCCCTGTGCAGCCTCAAGCCAGAGCTGGAGGTTTGCTCCCTGGCCACCCTTGGTAAGGAGTGAGTTAGCAGTGGCTCTGTTGTATCTAATGCCCATGATCATAGCACAGAGGAGAAGAGGCTAAGCAGTGGGAAAGAACATGGGCTCCGGAGTCACACAGCCAGGGTTCAAATCCTGCTCCAGGTTATCCCCTTGTGTAAAAGGTGGAGAATCGCACCTACATACAAGGTATCATATAAAGTGTTTTTCGCTTAGGAAATTATCAACAGAAATTAACCAAAGAGTTGTTTTTCTTTATGAATATTTTGAAGCCCCGTCTGTTTTTCTTGTTTTCATCCCGCTGTGCTCTGTCTGTGAGGCTTCTTGGATTGCAGCAGCTCTGACCCCTTAGAGAAAACGTGGGTTGAGGAGCCTGGCTGGAGGGATTAGGAGACATGAGCTCCAGTTATGGGCCGGATCGATCCGAGGTTCCCATAGAGAGATAATCACTTGGTAACCTTAAAAGGAAGCTCCTGGGGTGCCTGGTAGAGCTTGCGCCTCTTTACCTCAGGGTCATGAGTTCAAGCCTCATGTTGGGGGTAGAGCTTATTAAAAAATATTTCAAGATAAAAATGTCAAAAATTAAAAAAAAAAATAAAAGGAAGTTCCTTAGTTTCAATCTACCTCAGGATCTTCTGTAAAAGGCTCTGTGAGAGGAATTTCTGTCACCAGCTCCTCAAAGTGCCACCTGCGGGTCCTCAAAATGCCAAGCACACTCTGACTGGGGCCTTTTTGCTTACTGGTTCTTCTGGCTGAAACTCTCTTGCCTCAGATATGTGCATGACTCAAACTGTTTCTTCATTCAAATATTGCCTTGTTGGAGGAAACTTCCCTGAGCAGCATATCTAGAATAGCATCTCTTGCCTGGAACCACCTGACATATGATGTAATTAGTTATGATTTCGGTTGCCTCACTAAATGGGTGTTTCATGAGAGCAGGGACCTGGTCATAAACAGAGCTCTTTCCCCAGGACCTGGAAAGTGCTGGTGTAGGTGAGGTCTCTGTGAGCATTTTCGGGTTGGGTAGGTTACTATGACTTTCCGGGTAGCTTTAGCTTTAGCTTTGCTTCCCAGACCATTATGAGTAATGGGTCTGTGGCCAAACAGCAATTCCGAGAGAGAGAGAGAGAGAGAGAGAGAGAGAGAGAGAGAGAGGGCACTGAGCCCCCACCTGGGGCACCTGAACCGAGTGGCTTCCCTGCTTTTCCTTCCCTTTCCTGCTGAAGGTAAACAGTGACAGCCTGAGAGGGGGCAGGAACAAGGGTTCCTGGAAGAATGAGACACTCACTCACATAAAGGGGAAGCAGGACAAAGCGCCTGATTTCTATGGAGCCGTGCAGAATTACCCCTGAAAATGGGGAGCACTTACCAGTCCTGTCCTTCAATGGCCCAATTGTCAGGCACCACAGAGCCGTTGAAGCTCTCTAGAGACGGGCTTTCACACTCGAGCAAGGAGCCTACTTCTGAGTGTGCAGCTGAAGGCAGACCTTTAGTGCGTCTCATCTGTATACAGCCGTTGCATTTTATTCACACGGAGGATCGTGTTTACTCCTTTGGCCCTGAAAGGGCTGAACCCGTCGGAGCAATTACTCACCCGCAGTTCACGTGTGGCCGAAACCCTGCTTTCAGAGCTGTGTTCGCAGCAGAAAGAGTCGATTGGCTTGGAGGGTTTTTCTGTGTGTGTAGCGTTCGGCCTTGCTGGGCAGGGGGAGCTTTTGGGCTGACAGTTCAAGGGTTATCTTCTGATAGCAAATGGTCAGATGGATGTGGCTGCGGATCTTAAATGAGGAGACATTTCTGAATTTCTATGAATACAATTATGTTTTGCATGATATTGATTTAAAAAATCTAACTGAGGGGCACCTGGGTGGTTCAGTGGGTTAAAGCCTCTGCCTTCGGCTCAGGTCATGATCTCAGGGTCCTAGGATCGAGGCCTGCGTCGGGCTCTCTGCTCAGCGGGGAGCCTGCTTCCTCCTCTCTCTCTCTCTGCCAAATAAATAAATAAAATCTTAAAAAAAAAGAAAGTGAAAAAAACTAACTAAGAAAACAACTCAGAGTGGGGGAGTGAGGGCTGAAAATCAACATTTAGATTTTAGTAAGCTCGTTAATGCAGCACTTAGCCATATTTGATATTCTGTATTTGTCCCTCGTAACATTCTGCATATGCAGTATTCGTGCTTGTCACCACAGCTGGCCATGAACTCATTCTGGCCACACAGAATGGACAGAGGCTACTGCCTTTCTTTCAGAATAGGGGATGGAAATGTGGTGAGAGTATCTGTTTGGTGGTTCCTGGCATATTCAATGCCCATAAAAATGGCTGAGGCCCAGACAGAAGATATGCAGAGATCATGGCCTTTTAGTAAGGACCTTTGAGTATGTCACAAACCAGCTCTCATACAAGCATACACATACCTATTCCCACCTCTGTGCTACTCCATCTGTCTTACTTAATAAGATGGTGAGTCATTAAATGGTGGAGTCTAGGAGTCATTCCCCTGGGTCTAGAAAGTGCCAGCATGGGTGCTCAATAAAGATTGTTGAATAGAATCGAAAGATCACAAAACAGAACTTCAGAAATGGAAGGACCTCAGAGATTATCTAGGCCAAGAACCTGATTTCATAGACGAGGTGAGAGAATTTGCCTAAGAACCCAGCACCAGGCTCTCCAGGGCACCGTGAACCTAATGTCATGCTCATGGGGGCATGAGGCCATATCATCCACCACAATAAAACACTCCCCAGTTGCAAAGAATTTATTCAGTTATTTATTTATTTTTTAAAAAATATTTTATTTATTTATTTGACAGAGAGGAACACAGCGAGAGAGGGAACACAAGCAGGGGAAGTGAGAGAGGGAGAAGCAGGTTTCCCGCCGAGCAGGGAGCCTGATGTGGGGCTCGATCCCGGGTCTCCGGGATTATGACCTGAGCCGAAGGCAGTTGCTTAACCAACTGAGCCACCCAGGCGCCCCTCTTTTGGATTTTAATGGGAACTGCATTACATTTATAAACTAGGTTGAGAAGAAGTGACATCTTTATAATATTGTGGATGTGACATGTCTCTCATGTATTTATCTTTTTAAAAATATTACATGTTTTATTCTTTGTTTTCAGGATCATTTTGGAAATATTTCTTTCACTTTTCCATCTTTATTGAGGTAGAGTTGACAATTTAAAATTGTATGTATGTAAGGTGTATAGATGATTTGATACACACATCCACTGTGAGATGATCACCAGAACGAAGGTAATGAATATACACATCACGTCACAAAGTTACCCTTTTCTTTTTTCTCTTCTTTTTGTGATGAGAACATTTGGGATTTACCAACCTCTTAGCAAATTTCAAGTATACAATACAGTATTTTTTTAAACAGTTTTCTTTTTTATTTTTCTTTTTTTTTTTCAGATTTTATTTATTTATTTGACAGAGAGCAACACAGCTAGAGAGGAAACACAAGCAGGGGGAGTGAGAGAGGGAGAAGCAGGCTTCCCACCGAGCAGGGAGCCCAATGTGGAGCTTGATCCTGGGTCTCTGGGATCATGACCTGAGCGGAAGGCAGTCGCTTAACCAACTGAGCCACCCAGGCACCCCCACAATACAGTATTTTTTAAAGATTTCAATTATTTGAGAGAGAGAGAGAGAGTTCTCAAGCACAAGCAGGGCAAGGGGCAAAGGCAGAGGGAGAAGCGAACTCCCCCCATGAGCAAGGAGCCTGATGCGGGACTCAGTTTCAGGACCTGGGATCATGACCCGAGCCCAAGGCAGATGGTTAACCAACAGAGCCACTCAGGCGCCTTACAATACAGTATCTTCAACTATAGTTACATTGTTGTACGTATATTTATCTCCTCTTATGTACTTTGGTAAAATTTTGCACTTACCTTCAAGTAAATCTTAAATACACTTTGTTTATTCCTTGGTGAAATACATACAGACACACACACACACATACATATAAACATTTTTATACAGTTACACAGAATTGCTATAATTGCTACTTGAATAGGATCTTTTTCTTCTCATTTTACTTTCAAATGGATTATTGATAGTGCATATTCATTTAGTCATTCAGCAAAGACTTATTGTTTACTGCATGCTACTCATTATATTGGATACCAGGAAAATGCTATGTACTAAACAGAGACACTATATAGTATTAATAAATTTTAGAATATTGATCATCCTTGAATTTCTAGGCCAAGCCCTGCTTGGTAATGGAATAATATGAATATATTATACTGATGGCTTAGATTTAGTAGTATTCCATTTAGGATGTAAGTTTATTAATTCCATATAAATAACTTAAGTGAGACTACTCTGGTCTAGCTTGTGTGTATGTGTGTGTGTATGAGTGTGTGTGTATTTATGTTAGCTTTGTAAAATAAATAGGAAACCTCCCCATTATTTCTATAGTGTATATAACATTGGAATTAAGTGTCTCATTCTTATTCCTTGACAATCACATTAAATCCTTAGGTTCAAGCTGGAAGACTAAAATTGGGAAAAGGCCCCAAGTTTTCTGAGTCTCAGGCCTTTGAAGAATTTATGGAAACAAGACAAAAATGAAGATTTATACAGCAACAAGTCAGATGGCAAGAAATGCATTTCATATTTTGGTCCTGCCCCTTCTCTGGGGAACAGGGGATTTGTATGTGCATTTCTTGGAAGCACGCCAAGGATGCCCCATTCTAGAGCTTTCCAGTACTCTTGGTCGAGGGCTGGAGGCAGGGACGACCAATTGCCTTGTATGAAGTGAGTAGAAAATGCCAGTGAGGCGAGGGGGCGGAAAGCAGCCCCGATGTTGTTCCTTTCTTGTAGAGCCTCCCCATAGAAACCACAGACATTAGACACGAATAAAAGTCCAGTATCCCTCACTTCTTGTCTTTATCCCCTGCATCTTTCTGCATTTGTACAGTCGTAGCTCAGTCTATCAGGCCAGGTCCACGCCTGCTGCAGAGTCCGATGTGAGGGCCAAGTGTTTAGCCAGAAGCCCAGGTTCCGTGATGTGGTAAAACCCCTCCCATAATATTTGTATTGCTATCCCTGAATGTGTCTTCCAATTTTAAAATTTAAACACCATTCCCCTTGCCTTCCCTGACAGATTTTTTTTTAAATACTTTTTTTTTTTAAGATTTTATTTACCTATTTGACAGAGACAGAGATCACAAGTAGGCAGAGAAGCACGCAGAGAGAGAGGAGGAAGCAGGCTCCCTGCCGAGCAGAGAGCTCGATGCGGGCCTCGATCCCAGGACCCTGAGGTCATGACCTGAGCTTAAGGCAGAGGCCCCAACCCACTGAGCCACCCAGGTGCCCCCTGACAGAATTTTTAAGTGCACGGGGTTCCTACATTTTTTTCTGATGACTCCTGTATTGGTTTTTTTTCCTACTGCTGTGTAACAAATTGGCACAGCTTAGAAGCTTAAAACAATACACATCTTACAGTTCTGTAGTCCCCGGTCTGGTAGTATATTCTTTCAGATTTCAAAATACCCAAATCGAGCTATCTCAGGGGGCTTTTTTCCTTACTGGAGGCTCTGGGGAAGAATCTTCTAACAAGTTCACTCTGGTGGTCAGTCAAATTCACTTCCTTGTGGTTGGCGGGCTGACGTCCCCTTTCCTTTCTGGCTGTCAGCTTAGAGCCCTGGAGCCCCTCTCAGCTCTTTAAGGTTTCCTGGATTCCTTTTCACGTTGCTTCTATATCTTTCAAGCCAGCAATGGTGCACTGAGTCTGTCCCATGCTTCAAATCTGCCTGACTTCTTCTGTCTCATCTCTCCTACTTCCTGCTGGAGAAACTTCTCTGCTTTTAAAGGCTCACCCAGATCATCCAGAATAATCTCCTTGTTTTAAAGTCTGTAACCTTAATCACATCTGCAAAGTCCCTTCTGCCATGTTATATAATATGGTCCCAGTTTTCAGCGATTAGGGCATGCACATCTGTGGGACTGTTATGCTTATCAAAGCTTTCATTTCTTTATTTTGTATACAGAATACTTTAGCATCATCTTTTCTCCCAACAAGGAAGACAGTTCCTTCCTTTTGGAAAAAAAGAAACTGCCAGTCATCATCATGCCCAAAACTCACACAGACATTATGCTTTCAGTTTATGATCATAAAGTTATTTGATTCTCAGATCAAACACAGTAAAATTCATTTGGTGGATTTAAAGATTTGAGACAGGTAAATATTGACTCATCATTAGGTGGCACTTGATCAGAAAGCTTGCTTCTGCCTGAACTTTCCCAAGGCAGCGATCTGACAAGATGGAAAGAAAACTTGGGGGCGCCTGGGTGGCTCAGTGGGTTAAGCCTCTGCTTTCAACTCAGGTCATGATCTCAGGGTCCTGGGATTGAGGCCCACATCAGGCTCTCTGCTCAGCACAGAGCCTGCTTCCTCCTCTCTCTCTGCCTGCCTCTCTGCCTACTTGTGATCTCTCTCTCTGGCAATAAATAAATAAAATCTTAAAAAAAAAAAGAAAAAGAAAACTCAGATGCAAATAGAGCAGAGTAGGGAATGGCATCCATAGCCATTACATGAAAATCATTGAAGACAAAAACTATGCAAGATTTGGAAGTAATTTGTACATTCAAGCTAACTTTAGAGAGCTTAATTATTATTTAGCAAATGTAAATGGGTGATTTAAAATATATTACACATGATACTTTTTAGAAATCCTGGGTTCAAAAAATTACCTCTAAGAATTTTTATTGGCTGCAACACTTGTCCTATGTTAATAATGAGCAAATTTCCATGGAGTGCTTATAATAAGCAGGGAAGACATATAATGAGCACTACAATGTCCTCCTTGCTCTGGCCCATATTTTGCACCAAGCTGTGTTTCTCTGAAATGGTCCTGTACAACAAAAATATAATTCCAGCCATATATGTAATTTTAACAGATTTTTTGAAATATCATTTACAAGCCATTAATATATGAGATATGAAAGTTATAGATAGTAAGCTCATTTATATATGAGATATGAAAGTTATAGATAGTAAGCTATATATAAGGTTTTTCCATTTCTGTTTTTGTTTTTGCACAGGACTATCCACTTGTTTCAGCACCATTTGTTGAAAAACTACTCTTTCTCCACCAAATTACTTTTGGATTTTAACAAAAATCAGTTGCCAGGGAATTAAAATTTCAGAAACAAATCCATACGGTTATATCCATTTGTTTTTTGGCAAGAGTGACAATTTACTCAGGAGAAAACGGACTTTTCAATAAATAGTGCTGAAGCAACTGGATACTTATATACAAAAAAGTGAAGTTGGACCCCTACCTCACTACCATACAAAAAAATCAACTCAAATACCTCATAGACCTAAATATAAGAGGTAAAACTATAAAACGTAGGAGAAAAATTAAGAAGTGAATATACATGACCTTGGGTGACACAGTGGTTTCTTGGATGTGACACCAAAAGCACAACTGACAAACAGACAAAATAGATTGACTACGCTTATCAAAATTAGAACCTTTTGTGCTACAAATAACTCCACCAAGAAAGTGAAAAAACAACCTAAAGAATGGGAGAAAATATTTGAGGATCATATATCTGTAGAGGAATTTCATCCAGAATATATAAAAAAACACTTGCAATTTAGGAGTAACAAGACCAATAACAATAAAAAAAAATGAACTACAGGGGCACCTAGCTGTCTCAGTTGGAAGAGAATGCGGCTCTTGATCCTGGGGTTGTGAGCCTGATGTTGGGTGTAGAAATTACGTAAATAAGTAAACTTAAGACAAGTGAATTAAAGATCTGAAAATACATTCATCCAAAGGAGATGAAAGCTGAACGCACACGAAAAGAAGCTCAGTATCATTAGTCATTAGGGTAATGCAAATCAAAACCATAACGAGATACCACCTGACACCTACCAGAATGGCTGTACCACCATCACCACCAAGACCCAAAACAACAATAACCAGAAAATAAAAAATGTTGAGGATGTGGAGAGATTGGAGATCTTGTACATTGCTGGGGGGAATGTAAAGCAGTTTGGGTACTACAGAAAAGAGTTTGGTCGTTTCTCAAAAAGTTAAAAATACAATTACCAGATAACCCTGCAATTCACTCCTAAGTATATACCCAAAGATTGAAAGCAGGGACTTCAAAAGATACTTGTATGATAATTATCATTGTAGCCTTTTCCACAGTATCCAAAAGGCGAAAACAATTCAAATGTCCATCAGGAGATGAAGGGCTAAACAAAATGTGGTATATAAACACAGCAGAATAGTACTCAGCCCTAAAAGGAATGACATTCTGCTATAGGCTATAAATACCATGGATAAACTTTGAAAACATTATGTTAAGTGAAAGAAGCCAGAAATGGAGAGACAAATAATGTATGATTCCACTTATACGAAATACCTAGAAATTAATAGCAACCGCAAGTAGATGAGAGGTGTCCAGGGATGGAGTTTTCATGCTTATTGGGTACAGAGTTTCTTCTTGGAGTGATGGGAAATTTTGCAAATTGACCATGGTGATGGTCACATGACATTGTGAATGTAATTAGAGCCGCTAAGTTGTATACTTAAAATGGTATCCTTCATGTCCTATGTATCTTACCACCACACACACAAAACACAATGAGATACCACTTCACATTCACTAGAATAGATGTACTTAAACAGATAAGGGGATAACAAGTGTTGGCAGGGATTTGGAGAAATTGGACACTTAATACACTTCTGGTGGGAAGTACAACTGTGGCTGTTTTGGAAAATAGTTTTTCAGTTCCTTGAAATGTAAAACACAGAATTTACATATTATTCAACAATTCCACTCCTGTATATATCTATCCAAGAGAAATGGAAACATATGTCCACATAAAAATTTGTACACAGATGTCCATAGCAGCATTACTCATAGTAGCCAAAATGTGGGAACCACCTCAGTGCCTATCAACTGATGAATGAATAAATAACATATGCTATATTTTTATGACATAATATTATCTGGCAACTGGAAGAAGTGGAGGGATGGGGCATGCCACAACATGGATGAACCTTGAAAACATTATGCTAAGTAAAGAAGCCAGTCATAGAAAACCAAAGCGTGTATAATTCTGTTTATACCAAATGTCCAGCACAAGGAAGTCTGGAGAGAAAGTAGATTAGGGTCGCTTAGGGTTGAAGGGAGAGGTAGTAGGTTCACTGGTATAGGTGGATATTTCTTCCATGGGATCCTGGGGCACCTGGCTGGCTCAGTTGGCACAGTGATTCCCAACTTCTGGGTTGTGAGCTGGAATCCATGATGGGTGCAGAGATTACTTAAAAATAAAATCTGCTGGCGGTGTGACAGATGTCCCGAGGATTTCTCAGTTGCAGCAGTGTCCAGGACGAGCAATGCCTAGTCAGTTAAAGCATCTTGCCAAGCATGACATCTGTCAGGGAGGAAGACCTTCCTCTGCCCTGTGGTCTTTTTTTTTTTTTTTTTAAAGATTTTATTTATTTATTTGATAGAGAGAAACATAGCCATAGCCAGAGAGGGAACACAAGCAGGGGGAGTAGAGGGAGAAACAGGCTTCCCACCGAGCAGGGAGCCCGACGTGGGGCTCGATCCCGGGTGTCCGGGATCATGACCAGAGCCGAAGGCAGTCGCTTAACCAACTGAGCCACCCAGGCGTCCCTTTAGTATTTATTTTTTGAGAGCAGTTTTAGGTTCATAGCAAAACTGAGAAGAGAATGTACTGGGAATTGGGTGCCTGGGTGGCTCAGTGGGTTAAACCTCTGCCTTGGTTCAGGTCATAATCTCAGGGTCCTGGGATCGAGTCCCGCATCAGGCTCTCTGCTCAGCCGGGAGCCTGCTTCTTCCTCTCTCCTTTCCTCTCTGCCTACTGTGATCTCTCTCTCTTTCAAATAAATAAATAAAATCTTAAGAAAAGAAAAGAAAGTACTGGGAATTACCATATACCCTCCTCCCCTCCATACTCAGGGTCCCCTACTATGAATATTCCATACAAGAGTGATACATATTCACAGTTGATGAACCTACATTGACACTGACCATTGTCAGCCAAGTCCGTATTTACCATTAGGGCTCACTATTGGTGTGGCACATTCTATGGATTTGAACAAGTGTATAACGACATGCCTCCATTATTATAGTATCTTATGGAATAGTTTCACCGTCTGTTCCAAATATACTCTGCTTATTCATCCCACCCCCTTCAACCTTTGGCGACGACTAATCTTTTTTTTTTTTTTTTAAGTTTTATTTTTATTTAAGTAAGCCCTATACTTAACGTGGGGCTTGAACTCATGACCTTGAGATAAAGAATTGCATGCTCTTCTGACTGAGTCAGCCAGGCACCCCCGGAAGCCATGGATCTTTTTATTGCTGTGGTTTTGCCTTTTCCAACATGTCATATACTTGGAATCATATAATTTGTAGCCTTTCACATTGGCTTCTTTCACTTAGTAATATACATTTACCCTTCTTGCATATCTTCTCATGGCTTGATGTTTCTTTCTCCTCCTCCTCCTCCTCCTCCTCCTTCCCCTCTTCCCCCTCCCCCTCCTCCTCCTCCTCCTTCTTCTTCTTCTTCTTAGCACTAAGTATTATTCCATTGCCTGAATGGATCACAGTTTGTTTACTCGCCACCTGTTGAAGGGCATCTTGGTTACTTCTGACTTTTGGCAATTGTGAATGAAGCTGCTATAAACATCTGCAGGTAGGTTTTAGTGTGGACATAAGTTTTCAGGTTTTTTGGGTGGATACCAAGGTGTGTGATTGCTGGATCAATACGGTAAGAGTATGTTTACTTTTGTAAGAAACAGTCAAACTATCTTCAAAAGTGGCTGCACTATTTTGTATTCCCACCAGCAGTGAATGAGAGTTCCCGTTGCTTCACATCCTCAATAGGATTTTGTGTTGTCAGTGTTCTGGGTTTGGTCTTTTTTTTTTAAAGATTTTATTTATTTGACAGAGAGAAACACAGCGAGAGAGGGAACACAAGCAGGAGGAGTGAGAGAGGGAGAAGCAGGCTTCCCACAGAGCAGGGAGCCTGATGTGGGACTTGATCCCGGATCTCCGGGATCATGACCTGAGCCGAAGGCAGTCGCCTAACCACCCAGGTTGCCCCAGGGTTTGGTCTTTTTAACAGGTGTGAGGTTGTTTTAATTTGCAATTCCCTCATGACATGGGATGTTGAACATCTTTTCATATAATTATTTTTCATTCGTGTAACTTGTTTGGTGAGATGTCTGCTCAGGTCTTTGGCCCATTTTTAATCAATTTTTCTTATTGTTGAATTTTAAGAGCTCTTTGTGTATTTTTGGATAACAATCCTTTATCAGATATGTCTTTTGCAAATATTTTCTCCCAGTCTGTGGCTTGTATTCTCATTTTCTTGACCCATTATATTTTGGCTTTCCTGATTTCTGATGAGAAATCAGTTGTTAATCTTATTGAGGATTCCTGCTATGTGAGAGTCTTTTCTTTTTTGCTGCTTTCAGGATTTTTTTTAGTCTGTCTTTTGACAGTTTGATTTAATATGTTTGATTGTGAATCTCTTTGAATTTATCTTACTTGGAGTTTTTTAATCTTTTTTTTTTTTTTTAAAGATTTTATTTATTTATTTGACAGAGAGAAACACTGCCTGAGAGGGAACACAAGCAGGGGGAGTGAGAGAGGGAGAAGCAGGCTTCCCACCAAGCAGGGAGCCCAATGCGGGACTCGATCCCGGGTCTCCGGGATCATGACCTGAGCCGAAGGCAGTCGCTTAACCAACTGAGCCACCCAGGCGCCCCGGAGTTTTTTAATCTTACTGAATGTGTAGATTTATGTTCCCATCAAATTTGAGGAGATTTCAGCCATTATTTCTTTACATATTCTTTCTTTTCTCTCCCCTCTTGGGATTCCTGTGATGCATATGGTGCTATGCTTAATGGTATACCATGGGTTTTCATTTGTTTTCTTACTCTTTCTGCTCCTCAGATCAGATAAACTCAATTGACCTACCTGCAAGGTCTTTGATTCTTTCATCTGCCTACTTAAGTCTGTTGTTGAACCTCTCATGAATTTTTGAGTTGTAATTTTCAACTTCAGGGTATCAATTTTTTTTAAAAGATTTTATGTTTAAGTAATCTCTACACCCAATGTGGGACTCAAACTCCAAGTCCCAAGATCAAGGGTTACATGCTGTATTGGCTGAGCCAGTCACGTGCCCCTATTTGAATTCCTTTTTATATCTTCTACCTCCTTATTGATATTCTCTATTTGGCAAGGCATGATGCTTTCCTTTAGATGTATCTTTAAAAGAAAAAAAGATTTTATTTATTTATTTGACAGAGAGAGAGAGAGAGAGAGAGAGAGATCGAAAGTAGGCAGAGAAGCAGGCAGAGAGAGAGGAAGAAGCAGGCTCCCTAAGCCTCCTTGAGCAGAGAGCCCAATGTGGGCCTTGATCCCAGGACCCTAAGATCATGACCTGAGCCAAAGGCAGAGGCTTTAACCCACTGAGCCACCCAGGCGCCTTAGATGTGTCTTCTTTTAGCTATTTGAACATCGTTAAACTGGCTGATTTAAAGTCTATCTAGTAAGTCCAATGCCTGGGCTTTATCAGAGACAGTTTTATTTTGGTTGGTTGCCATATTTTCTTCTTCTTGCATTCCTTTGAGTGTGGGAGATGGGACTAAGTCTAGGTAAAGTGCCATGAATCTCACCATTCTCAGGATGTAGCCATTTAAAAATTTGAGTATAGTTGATGGATGCTGCCATTTTTCTTACAAAAGTTCTCCCCAAGTTGCTTCAAGTTTTTTATTACTGTTCTGAATTCTGAAAAAGTTGATTCTCACAGTTTTTGCTAGTTTTTAGCTGCTCTTATAGAGAAGTGGACTTTTGGCATTCCTTACCTGGTTATTTTCACTGATACCTCTCTTCTAAATCTTTAAGATCTGGCTTACATTATACTTGCAGCCCTACACCTCCAATTAGCACATTTCAAGTGCTCAGTAGCCACATGGGGCTAGTAGCTACCATACTGGATAGTGTAGGCCTATAAGAATATATTCATCATATGGATAAAGAAGACATGGTACATATATACAATGGAATACTATGCCTCCATCAGAAAGGATGAATACCCAACATTTGTAGCAACATGGACTGGATTGGAGGAGATTATGCTGAGTGAAATAAGCCAAGCAGAAAAAGTCAAATATTATATGGTTTCACTTACTTGCAGAGCATAAGGAGTAATATGGAGGAGAGTAGGAGAAGGAAAGGAAATGGGAAGTGGGGTAAATTTGGGAGGGAGATGAAACATGAGAGACTTTGGACTCAGAAACAAACTGAGGGTCTTGAAAGGGAGGGGGTGGAAGGTGAGCCTGGTGGTGGGTACTGAGGGCACGTATTGCATGGAGCACTGGGTGTGGGGCATAAACAATGAATCCTGGAACACTGAAAAAAAATAATGCAATAAAAAAGCCCATGGAAAATAAATATATACAAAGATGGTAAAAAAAAAGAATATATTCATCATAGTTATTTTAAAAATATAAATGAGAATCAAGCTCTCTAATCTAATTGTTTTCTTGTAGCTGGGTAGAACTGATTTCATGGCAAGGTAAGTATTCTATGAACCATAGGTAGCAAATAATAAAAACCACCACCTCTTAAGTACTTTACTTAATGCCAGATGACATTTGAAGACTTACACGTATTAATGCTTTTATTCTTTACAACAAGCTAATGGGGTAAGTATTACTGTGTTTTAAAGAAACAGAAAACAAAACACCAATAAGTTAAGCAACTTACCCAGTGTCTCATCGCGAAAGGTGGCAGAGTCGGGATTCAAACCTTGAAAGTCTGGTTTAAGCCCCTGCTGTTAACCACCACTCTATGCTACTTTGCAGACCTTAAAGAAGGAATTGACAAAATTATATTGACCAGAGAAGAGGGTGGGGAAGAAAAGCCCCTATACAGAATATTAGAAACATAACAAAGCCCAAAAACACAGTTGAAAGAAAAAATCCCTCACATTTTTATTGAGTGCTATATGCTTGCACTTAGCATGTTACTTGACACCTAATAAGCAATGAATGTTTGTTGAATGAATGAGTGACTCCCGCAAATCTATACATTGTGCCAGTCCTTTAAAAATGTCTCATGGGAAGTCGTTTTAAACAGCAGAAACTGAAGCTCAGCCTGGTGTAATAATTTTCCCTCTTAGTTGCTAGATGGTGCAGGAATTAGACTAGAGCCCTGTTCTCACATTTTAGCTCCACCATAGCTTTCTCTGGCATGAGAAAGCATCAAGAAGTCACCAAGGATAAAAGCTTGCACGATATCACACAATCATGCTTCATTTATATTCCTGTAGGTTATGTGGTTGTGATGGGGAGAGAAGGTGGTCCAATTATGGCACCCTAGCTACACTTTTCTCTAAGAATGAAGATCTGTAGGAAAGAAAAGAAGGTTCTAGTGTGAACATGGTCAGAAATACAGGCAGATGATGTAAACAATTGTCACTGTCCTGGCAGCTGAATTCCCTGGCGACTTTGCCATCCCAACTCACCACAAGGATCTGTAGAAATGGGAGAAACCTCCACGGAGCAAACATTTATTCAGCATTCACTATGTGGCAGTGAATAGTCCTACCTTAGAAGAAGGCATATACGTCACTAAACAATTATACAATATATTATGATTGTATAAGCTACAGTAAGGTACATATAAGGAAATATGCAGTGTATTTTAAGAGAAAAAAGACAGAGCAGCAACTAACCTGGGAAGTTTAGAGAAAACCTTATAATAAAGGACCTGACTTTTGGACTGGATCTACAATTGGGTTGTTGTAGAAGGAAAACAGTAATCCGGATAGAGGCGTAAGTATAGTTATATGTTTGGGCTGGAGTAAGTGTTACAAAGAGGGATGACATTAAGAAGGCTGTTAAAGTGGTTAAGTGGTGGATGGTCAAGGAGTTTAAAGAGGTTTGTGGGGGTGGAAGCTTTTTGACCCTGAAGAGCAGAGTCTTTTAAACAGATGAGGTAGACAACTGAGACACACCCCTTCTGGACCTATGCAACCATTCTGTTTTTCACTTTCAGTACAGTATTCAAACATCACATGAGACATTCAACTTTATTATAAAATATGCTTTGTGTTAGATGATTTTGCCCAACTGTAGACTAATGTAGGTGTTCTGAGTACACCAAAGGTAGGCTAGGTTAAGCTATGATGTTCAGTACATTAGGTGTATTACATACATTTTTAACTTACAATATTTTCAATTTATGATGAGTTTATTGGGATGTAATCCCATTTTAAGTTGAGGAAGATCTGTGTATGATTTTGTATTATGTACTGTTTTATCTTCTTCATAAGATGCTGCTGCTATTAAGTTTCACAGGTTTTCCTAAATACTTTATATTTTCCCCAATGATAGGAAAAATTTCACCCATATGGAAATGTTGAAAAGCAAGCATCCATTTACTACCTAGATTCCACAATTAACATTTTGTTGTATTTGCCAAATATCTATTCATCCTTCTTCCCATTCATCTTATCTTTTCGTGCGGTTCACTCTAAGTTGAAGACATCAACGAACTTCATCTCTGTTGGTGTATCATTAACTAGAGTTCATTATTTGCTTAGGGTTCTTTGTGTGTGTGATTAAATAATCATGGAACTTAAATAGTACATTCTCTGAGTTTTGAAAAATGCATACACTGGTATATCCCCTACTATAGCATGAAACATCACTGTTAGCTCAGAAAGTCCCCTCATCTCCTTTCCCAGTTTCCACCTCTCTCTCCCACAAAGCCAACCCTTGGTCTGATTTTTTTCACCCTAGGTTGTTTTTGCCTGTTCTAGAACTTTATATGAAACCCAATAGTCTGTGTTCTTTCGTGTCTCGCTTTTCACTCAGAAAATGTTTCTGAGATTGATTCATGTTGTTTCATCAGTAATTTCTTTCTTTGGCTGAGTATTATTCCATTGTTTGAATATATCACTTTTTATCTACTCTCCTGCTGTTGGACAACTACCCTGTTTCCAGTTTCTGGCAACAATGAATAAAACTGCTATAAATAGTCTAATACAAGTCTTTTTGTGGACATAAGCTTTCATTTCTCTTGCATAAATACCAGAGTGGAGTGGCTGGCTGAACGAATAGGTGTGTTTAATTTTACAAGAAACTTCCAGGACTTTTTCCAAAACGATTGTTCCATTTTACACTTACACTAGTGATGATGCTTCACATCTTCTCTAACACTTGGTGCTGTCATTTAAATTTTAGTCATTCTAAAAAAAAAAAAAGAAAAATTTTAGTCATTCTATTACAGACCTAACTCATTGAAATTTTTAAAAATATTTTATTTATTTATTTGACAGAGAGAGATCACAAGTAGGCAGAGAGGCAGGCAGAGAGAGAGGAGGAAGTAGGCTCCCTGCTGAGCAGAGAGCCCGATGCGATGCGGCCTCCATCCCAGGACCCTGAGATCATGACCTGAGCCGAAGGCAGAGGCTTTGAACCACTGAGCCACCCAGGTGCCCCTAACTTATTGAAATTTTAATGTTCATTTCTCTAGGACTAAAGATGCTGAATACTTTATCATGTGCTTATTGGCCATTCATCTGTCTTTTCGTTTTTGAGTTGTAGGAGTTTTTAATCTATTCCGAATACAAATTTTTTGTCAAAATATGTGTATTGTGAATATTTATCCTGGCCTGTGGCTTGTTTATTCATATTCTTAATGGTATCTTGATGAATAAAAAATTAAAAATTTTTTGGAGTTCATCAATATTTTTTCTTTTGTGGCTAGTGCTTTTAAAGCCCTCTCTAAGAAACTTTTGCCTACCCCTGAACTGTGAAAATATTCTCATACATCTTCTTCTAAAAGCATACTAGTTGGCTTTTATGTTATGACCATGATCCATCTCTGACTTTCATGTATGGTGTGAGGTAAGATTCTACTTTTTCTCATATAGGTATCAAATTGTTGCCACACCGTCTATTGAAAAGGTTTTCCCCACTGGGTTGCTTTGGTCCTTTGTAAAATATCAAATTACTTCATACTTAAGTTTACTTAACCATTTATAAAATGCTTTGGCATATATGTTCTCTTAACATTCTCTCACTGGGGGTGGGTATGTTTTCCTCATTTTACAGTTGAGAAAACCAAGGCTCAGAGTAGTTAAAAAAACTTGTCCACGGAGATACAAAGCTGAGGACTACAACATAGAACTACTGCTGAATCATTAAAAAAAAAAGTTTACATTTTAAACCTATTTTATCTAACAGAAATATTATCAAAGGGCACTTTTTCTGAAGGTGATATAGTTAACAGAAATGAGAAAGTGCATATTTTTATATTTCAACACTGGTGGTAGTTTTATACTGTAAGCCAAACACATGCCTCCTTTGTAGACGCATGTATGTCTAAAACAATTTTTACATATGCATCTGTGTTTTAAAAGGGTAAAAAATTATAATGCTTGCTTTGCAAAATTTGGTAAGAATAATAGCTTTTAGCCAAAGTTGCTTGGACTTTAGTTAAGATAAAGAATGTATTTCCCAGGGCACCTGGGTGGCTCAGTTGGTTAAGCGACTGCCTTCGGCTCAGGTCATGATCCTGGAGACCTGGGATCGAGTCCCACATTGGGCTCCCAGCTCGGTGGGAAGCCTGCTTCTCCCTCTCTCACTGCCCCTGCTTGTGTTCCCTCTCCGGCTGTGTTTCTCTCTGTCAAATAAATAAAATCTTAAAAAAACAAAAAAACACAAAACTTACTCAAAGCTCCAATAACTGAAACAGTCTGGACTGGTACAAGGATAGACATACAGACCAGTGGAATGTAACTGGGAGTCCAGGAACTAAACCTTACATTTATAGCCAACTGATTTTTGACAAGGGTGCCTAGACAATTCAATAACGGAGAAAGTAGTCTTTTCAATAAGGTGCTGGGATAACTGGGATATCCACATGCAAGAGAATTAATTTAGACTCTCTACCCACATATACACAAGAATAAACTTAAAATGGATCAAATATTTAAATGCAAGAGTAAAAACTATAAAAACTCTTAGAAGAAAACACAGGTGTTATTCTTTGTGATCTTGGATTAGGCAAATGATTTCTTAGATATGAAACCAAAAGCACAAATAACAAAAGTAAAAATAGACAAACCTTGGAGTTTATACAAATTAAAAACATTTGTACTTCAAGGGACACCAACAAAAAAGTAAAAACAAGTGACACAGAGAATGGAAGAACAAATTCATAAATCATATACCTGATGAGACATATCTAGAATATATAAAGAACTTTTAGAACTCAATAATGAAAGGACAAATCACTCAATAAAGAATGAGTAAGAGAGGGGCGCCTGGGGGGCTCAGTAGGTTGAGTGTCTGACTCTCAGTTTAGATTCAGGTCATGATCTTGGGGTTGTGAAATTAAGATCTGTGTGGGGTTCCATGCTTAGGGTGCAGTCTGCTTAAGATTCTTTTTCTCCCTCTGCCCCTCCCCCAGATTGTGTGTGTGCTCTCTCTCTCTCTAAAATAAATAACACCTTTTTTTAAAAAAAAAGATTTTAAAAGAAGATCGTGAGCAAGAGAGATCACAGACGGAGATGGAGAGGAAGAAACAGACTCGTCCTTGAGCTGAGAGCCCCATGTGGGGCTCAATCCCAGGACCCTGAGATCATGACCTGAGCCGAAGGCAGACAGTTACCCGATTGAACCACGCAGGTACCCCTAAAATAAAATTTTAAAAAGATAAAAATAATAAAAATGGGCAAATGATATGAATAGACTTTTCTCGACAGAAAAAATACAAACGGTCAGTAAGCACATAAAAAAGATGCACCGTGTTATTAGTCATTGGGGAAATACAAATAAAAACCATAATGAAATATCCCCTCATACCCACCAAAATAGCTACAATCAGATAACAGCAAGTACTGGCGATGTGTGGAGAAATTGAACCCCCAAACCTTGTGGTGAGGAAGTAAAATGGTGCAGTCTCTTTAGAAAAAGTTTGGAGTTTCTCAAAAGTTAAACATTGGGTTACCATGTCACCTAGTAATTCCACTCCTAGGTATATACACCAAAGAACTGAAAACATATCTGCATAAAAAACTTGTACATGAATGTTCATGGCAACACTATTCATAATAGCCAACAAAGTGCTGACAACCCCCCAATCCATCAACTGATGAGTAGATAACCAGAATCTGGTATATCTATACAATAAAATATTGTTTGGCGAATAAAAAAAGTACTGATATATGCTATAAGATGGGTAAACCTTGAAAACATGCTAGGTGAAAGAAGCCACACACAAAAGAACACACATTATATGACTCCATTTTTATGCATGTCCAGAAGAGGCAAATCGATGGAGACAGAAAATAGATTAGTTGTTGCTAGGGGAGGGGGAGTGTGGTGAATTGGGAGATGCACTATTTCTTTTAGGGGTGATCAAAATGGTGATGGATATATAATTTCATGAATACACTAAAACCCAACGAATTGTATGAATTATATCTCAATTAAAAAAAGAAAAAGACAAGCATGTATAGCATACCTTAAAGTTTTCCAAAACACAAAAACCTGAACACGTTCCTATGGTTTGAGTTCAGCTTTATATATGTTATCTTTTTCTTTCTAAAAGATTTTATTTATTTGTTTGAAAGAGAGAGCACATGTGTAAATGGTGGGAGGAGAAGGGGGTGACTGAGAGAGGGAGGGGAGAATCTCAAGGGAACTCGGCGCAGGGAGGCTGATGTAGGGCTCAATCCCGGGCTGGATCTCACCATCCTGAGCTGAAATGGAGAGTTGCATTCTTAACTGACTAAGCCACTCAGGAGCCCCATCTTTTTCTTCTTCAACAATAATAATCATAATGACAAAAATAGCAGGTACTTATTAAGCACTTACTAGGCATGTAGCAAGCACTTTATATTTGGTATTTTCTCAAATCGTCTCAATGATCTTGTACATGGAGTTACTATCCCATTTTATAGAAAGGAAATGGAAGATAAAAGAGGCTGAATAATTTGTGCAAGGTTATATAAAGGTAATTATGTCTGACTCCAGAGGTTCTATTATGCAATTCCATTTTCCTTAAAACTGTGACTTATTGGTCTCAAATACTAAGTTACTTTTCAGTGTATTATTTGTTCTTTCTATCACTATCAATGAATTAGGTATCATTTTGGGGCCTCATAGTAAATAATGATCTTACTTCCTTAGTTTATTGAGCACAGAACAAAGACAGAAAAAATTCCCCATATGACAAGCTTTTATTTGTATCAAATCACAGAGTATCATAGGTAAATATAAGATTATAATTTGAATGTTGCAATATAACATAATTTGGCAGCTTATTTAATTATCCAAAGTTTATTACATGTTTGAGTATGTGCTAAAGAGATTATTTGGCATAATTTGGCAAGATATATATTTCTGTACCTTATTTGACCATTTATCATTTATATATGTGGTACACGTACATGTATGTATGCAAATGCACACGTACATATATACATACACACACTCCTAAATTAAATATACTTGTATAAAAAACTCAGAATTGATGTGTTAGAATTCCTGTTTAAAAATCTATTATATTAAATTGCATCTGCATTCAAAGCAGAAATGTAAAAAAATGGATCAATTTGCTAAATATGCATGAATTTACAAAGTAATTGAAAATGAAATAAAAATTTCCATTGAAATGTTATATTCCTGTTTAATCAACATTTAAGTGGCACTATCAAACTATGGAAATAGACATTATTTTTTTAGGTTGTGGAGAGAATAAAGATTCTACTGAGCATTAATGTACTCCCTAAATTAAGAATGAATATTATTATAGTAGGAAAAGATGGCAGATAATTTTCTTCTTTATTAATATGGGAATTCTCAGGAAGCAATCAAGGCAGTGTCTATACTCCTGGGTTTGGGTTTCCTGCTTTTCTATCACTGGAAGTCTGGCTTCTCAGGAAAAGTGCAGCCAGTCCGCTTAATTATGACGTTTGCAGCATAGTGACCCGCACGGATGCATTCAGTCAGGGGCTTGTCGGAGACCAGCTGAGACAGAAAACCTGGAACACAGACAAAAGGGAAGAACATGAGTATCGCATAACAGCATGAGAAAGTTCATTTCGGGTCAGGCCCAAAATCAGTCCATGTACCTATCCCTTTTTTCAGCGTTGATAGCTAAGTATTAAACCTCAAGTGTTAGAAAGTTCTTATTCCAAATATCATGAGCATCCCTCAATACTTTTAAAGAGCTCAAGGTGGGACATGGTGACCCACCATCAAGTCATTCTAGTCTTGGTATGCTGAAAGCATCATCATGCTTTCCTTTAGTTTTGGATTAAGGGGTTGTGACTAAGAAGTACTAGCCAAATAATATTACTACCCCAGGTTTTTACAGCTGAGAAGGTGTTATTAGTTATCCCTCTCTCCATCTCTCTGGATTGCTTATGCATTGTTATTCCTAGCACACTGCTTTCAGACAAAGTTCTATCATCTGAATGTCTCTCCAAGTACAGATTTGAGAGTTGAAGAGTTACAAAGTACCTTGTCTAACCCTTTTACTCCCAGAAGCAACAGTGAAATGATTTCTATAGTCAAACAGCATGGACCAGCTTGACATTAAAATAAATAAAGTAGCTAAAGTAGAAAACAGTGTTGAGGACTTCTGTTTCCTACTAAGATGAAACAAAAGGAACCACAATTACCCTTTCTCCAGAAACAACTAAAACAAGGACAAAATAAATGAAACAAAGTTTTTCAAATACTGCAAAAGATCCATGAAAGAAGGGAAACAAATGGGATAAACTGTAAAACTGCTCTAGCTTACCACCTAGAGAGAGTTACCAGGCTACAACACAAGGAATGACGACCTAGGGAGAGCTCAGCAGTCTCACTGAGTTGAGGAAATGGATTTGGGAGTCAAAGTAGAACAAAATTAAACACATAGGCAGAATGATCAGCAAAAAAGAGAGAGAAGACATAAATTACCAGTATTGGGAATAAGAGAGGTGATGTCACTATGGAATCTACTTACACTACAAGAATAATAAAGAAACATTAACAACTTTATGGCAATAGATTTGACAAGTTAGAGAAACTGGACAAATTCCTGGAAAGACACAAACTATCAAAGCTCAAGCTCAGGGGGCGCCTAAGTGGCTCAGTCATTAAGCGTCTGCCTTCGACTCAGGTCATGATCCCGGAGACCTGGAATTGAGCCCCGCATTGGGCTCCTTGCTCAGCAGGAAGCCTGCTTCTCCCCTCTCACTCCCTCTGCTTGTGTTCCCTCTCTCGCTGTGCTTCTCTCTGTCAAATAAATAAATAAATAAATAAAATCTTTACCAAAAAAAAAAAAAACAAAACTCACGCTCAGGAAGAAATAAACTTATTAGCTTTGTACCTATTAAATATATTGATTTTTACAGTTAAAAAGCTTTCCATAAAGGTGATTCCAGGTCCAGGTGGTGTCACTGGTGAATTCTGCCAAATATTTAAGGAGTAAAAATAACATCAATGCTATATAATAACCTTTTCAAAAAACTAAAAACTGAAAATACTTCCCAACTTCTTCCTGAGGCCAGCATTACTCTGTCAACAAAATGAAAAAAAAGATATAAATACTTTAAAGAAAATTTTAGCAAATCAAATCCAATAGTATATTAAAAAGATATTAAGTTATTATCAGGTGGGGTTTATTCTAGAAATGCAAGGCTGGTTTAACATTCAAAAATTAATCAATGTAATTAGCATAACTAACAAAACCATAAGCTCACCTAAAGCAAGAAGAAAAGCATTTGACAAAATTCAACATACATTTCTAATAACAGCTTTAAGGAACCTAGGAATAGAAAGGAGCTTCCTCAACCCGATAAAGGGTACTTATAGAACTTACAGCTAAAATTATTCTTTTTTTTTTTTTAAGATTTTATTTATTTGACAGAAACACAGCCAGAGAGGGAATACAAGCAGGGGGAGTGAGAGAGGGAGAAGCAGGCTTCCTGCCGAGCAGAGAGCCCAATGCGGCACTCGATCCCGGGTCTCCAGGATCATGACCTGAGCCGAAGGCAGTCGCTCAACCAACTGAGGCACCCAGGAGCCCCCAGCTAAAATTATTCTTAATGGTGGATGACGGAATGTTTTCCCCTTAAGGTCAAGAACAAGATAAAAATGTTTGTTCTTAAGGACTGTACTGGACACTTTAGCCAGTGCAATAAGGCAAACAAAAGAAATAAATAAAAGGTATCAAGCGCTCACTTTGGCTGATTCCAATATTTATGTGGAAATGCAAAAAAGACGAAGATTTGTCAAACACACCTTTGAAAAATAAGACTACTTGAGTTAAAACTTAGTAAAGAACTAAAATAATCAAGACACTATGCTATTGGCATAAATAAAAACAAATAGACCAGTGCAACTGAACAGAGTCCAGAAATAAACCTACTTCTATATCATCAATTGATTTTTGACAAAAGTATCAAAGCAATCCAGTGGGGAAAAGATAATCTTTTAAATAAATGGTCTTAGAACAGATGGATGGCATATATGAAAAAAATACCAGTAACAACCCACTTCAACCCTTACCTCACATCGCCTACAGAAATTAACTTGAAATGGATCACAGAACTAAATGTAAGAGCTAAAACTACAAAATTCTGAGAAGGAAACATAGAAAATCTTAGTGATTTTGAATTTGCCAAATATCTCTTAAGTAAGACATAAAAAGTACAAACGTTTATAAAGGAAAAAAATAACCGGACTTTTCCAAATTAACTAATTCTACACCTCAATAATAAGAAACAACCCAATCAAAAATGGGTTCAAAAGAGTTGAACTAACATTTTAGCAAAGAAGATAAACAAATGCCAAATAAGTTCGGGAAAAGATGTTCAACACCATTGCTCATCAGAGAAATGCAAATTAAAGCCAGAGTTAGATACTACTGCCAACCCACTAAGAATGGCTAAAATTAAAAAGACTGACCATAACAAGTATCCACAAGGGTATGGGTCATTTGGAACTCTTATATGCTGATAGTGGGTGTATAAAACGATAATACCACATTGAAAACCACATGTCAGTGTCTTAAAAAGTCAAACATTCCTTTACTATATGATCCAGTCATTCCATTTTAACCTATTTAACTCAAGGTAAATGAAAGTATATATTCACACCAAAGATGTGTAGCAAATGTTCACAGCAGCTTTTTTGCAATAGCCCCAACTGGAAATGATCCAAATGTGGGTAAGAGGAAGGAAGCCAGGATTACAAAAGAGCATGGGAGTAGTGGATTATGTCTACAGTGTTGGTTTCATGGATGCACGGATGCCTATGTTAACATTCGCACAATGGTACACTTGAAATATACACAATTTATTGTATTATCAGTTATAGTAAAATAAAACTATAAAAGAAAAACAAAAAGGGAAACCATGTCATAGTTACAAATAAGACCGGTCAAGAACAGAAGAATCTGGGGCTACTTTTCCTCTAGGGGAAATGTGAGCTGCTTAGCAGTACTCAAATACTCAGAAGAACAGATAATGAGAAACTGTTCTGCAGCCGGACTTCCAGGCTGTTCCCTAGGCCCCGGCAGCCTGCTGGGGGTGAAGATTAATTGAGAACCTGTGGTATAATGATCTGTAGAGAGCATTAGAAGAGATTTACGTCCTTTCTTCTCTACCATTCTGACCACACAAGCTTTTTCCCTGTCAGATTTGGGGAATGCTCTGTGTGTAGTAAAATAAATATTCCCAACCAAAGAATAAAATTAATTTGGTTAATGGAGTGATATATTTTGAAGACATTTGCTTAGAATGTGAAATCACTCCCTCAAGAGGTTTAGTAAGAGTATTTTATCATTGAGTTTTCAGGTAACAGTCAAAGGTCAATATTAACTTTCAGCCAAACTGTGAGACTAAAATGCTCAGCCCACACAGTGAATGGAGGAGAGGCCAATTTCAGAGTCAGATCAGCTTACAGCGGAAACACATCAATGAGAAGCCTTATATGCAACATCTGTTTTCTTCATTCCTTCTGGTATGATCTTTGTGAGAAAAAGAAAAGCTTATGTTTATGAAAAAAAAATTTTTTTTAAAGATTTTATTCATTTGACAGAGAGAAACACAGCCAGAGAGGGAACACAAGCAAGGGGAGAGAGGGAGAAGCAGGCTTCTCGCCGAGCAGGGAGCCCAATGTGGGGCTCGATCCCGGGTCTCTGGGATCATGACCTGAGCAGTCGCTTAACCAACTGAGCCACCCAGGCACCCCTGAAATATTTTTGTGAAGTGTAAGTACCAGCATCCTCTTTCTAAGAGAAGAGCTAGTTGATGTCTGAAGTACTCTGAAGAGACATTTGCTTGGACAAGTGGAAAGCCTGAATGCAGTAAAAAAGCTAAGACCTTTGCCTCAGGTGAATAACAGTTTTTAATAATCTATTCTGAAAAACCAACTGAAACAAACTACAGATGTCATATAATCAATTGTAAGTGGAACCTTCAAAAAGTAAGTGATGTGGATCTTAAAGGTTGTGTACAATGCTTTAAATAAAGGGAGCTTACATTTTAGGAATCATAGGGAACCCTATTATAACATGAATAAACATTCTAAGGTAAGTTTTTATTGTGTAAAAAACATACAACCTACTTACCATTTTAACGATTTTTAAGTATTAAGATTATTTTGCAAAGTTGTATAATTGTCACTTGTATTAATTTCCAGAACTTTGTCATTGCTTCAGCAGAAACTCTATATTCTTTAAACAATAACTCTCTACTCCTCCATACTTCTTGTCTCTGGCAACTGCTACCCTACTTTCTGTCTCTACGAATTTGCCTGTTCTAGGTTCCTCCTATGAGTAGGATCCCACAATATTAGTCCTTTTGTGTCTGGCTTAGTTGACTCACTGTAATGCTTCCCAATATAATTTTTTAAGTTAGAATTTTTAATTACTGGCTGACCTAAAGTGTATTTTAAATAAAACGCTTTATTTGGATATAATTTCAAATTCACAGAAAAGTTACAAGAATAAAAATAATGTGAAAAACATCCAAATATTCCTTACCCAGATGCACTTGTTGTTAACAGTTTGCTCTTTTTGTGCATATGGATTCTCTCTTTATACAAGTTTTTGCTGTATTTCAGAGCATGTTGCATTTCTCATGCTTCTTTACCTTTAAATACATCTGTGTTTCTTTCCTGCGAATAAGGCTGTTCTTTTATGTAACCAGAGCTATCAACTTCACTAACACTGTTAGAATACCATTATCTTAATTTAACTCTTCATATCCCAGTTTTGTCAATGATCCAATAATGTTATTTTTTTTTCAAGATTTTTTTTTATTTCTAAGTGATCTTTTTTTTTTTTTTTTAAAGATTTTATTTATTTGACAGAGAGAAACACAGCCAGAGAGGGAACACAAGCAGGGGGAGTGAGAGAGGGAAAAGCAGGCTTCCCGCCGAGCAGGGAGCCCGATGTGGGACTTGATCCCGGGTCTCTAGGATCAGGACCTGAGCCGAAGGCAGTCGCTTAACCAACTGAGCCCCCCAGGAACCCCCCAAATGATGTTCTTTATAGCACTTTTTTTTCCCTTTCAAAATAGAATCTAGTGTAGGATTTGTTACGTTTTTGGTCTTCTATACTTTTGAACATTTCCTTAGGCTTTCCTTTGCAACAGCGACATTTTTGAAGCTTACAGACTTCCCCTACTTCCTATTTAACAGAGTGGTTCTCACTTTGGATTTGTCTGGTATTTCCTCATGATTTAATTCAGATTATGCATTTCTGGCCAAAATACTAGAAAAAACTATGTTGTGTCCTCAGAGTATCACATTTAGAGGCAGGTTATGTTCACTTGCTAGTCACTGGTGATATTCATTTTGATCACCTGGATATAGTTTTCAATGCTTTGCAGTCACAAAGAATGCTATAATGGATAACCTTTTGCACATATATCTTTGTATTTTTGAGGGGTGATGTATCTTCAGGATAAATTTCTAGAAGTAGAATTTTGGGGTTGAAGAGTAGATACATAAATATTTTGTTTCCCTTTCATAGATGTTGAATGACTTTGTACTTCCACTAGTAATGTTTAAGAGTGCTTGCTTCCCCACAACATCACAAACAGAGTGTACTGTCAAGCTTTTGAATTTTTGCCAATGGGCTAGAAATGATATCTCAATGTAATCTTAATTTGCATTTCTCTTATTATGAGTGAGATTAAATATTTTATATGTTTAAAGACCAAATCTCTGGTTTGTTCTTATATACCTATTCTTCTAAGGGACTTTTGGTCTTCCTCTATTTTTAAAAGTTACTTGCATTTTGGGGATATTATTCTAATAAAGTATTTTTCTAGGTAGGGAAAAATATCAACAATAGCAGTTTGCTATTAATATATACTAACACTATGTCAGCAAGGAAACAAAGTGATTATTCATGTCTTATTCACTGAACGTGATGAATTTTAGAGTGTGGTTGGAACACATTGTAACAGATAAATATGGCTTACAGATACATATCAAAAAAAAGTTTGCTCTCTTTTAGTTAAGATTTTGAGTCTGTCAGTAATTCAACAAGAAAAATCTTAAATGACTGACTTGGCATGTATGCTCAACATGAAAAATTCTCCTTGGAGCCCTTTTTGTTGGTGCTTTTTTCCTGGTTCTTATGGTCCTCATCAGTATATTATCTTGAAAATGAAGGGTAAAGTTCTGATACATGCTTTCCAACATAGTCAAGAGAACAGAAACAGGAGGCATAACACTGGAGAACAAGAAACAACACAGGTTTCCAATCAGGAACTCATAAGACTGAATGACTTAGCTTTTCTAGTTGTCATAAAATAAGAAAGCCATGCCTCACAGATTTCAGGAACTTGGAAGAATTATGTTTTTGGTTTTTTTTTTCCCTTGTTGTTGTCTGTTCTGATTACTGATTCAATTTCATTGCTAGTGAAGGGTCTGTTCAAAATTTGATTTCTATCTAATTCAGTTTTGTAAAGTTCTGTTTCCATGAATTCATCCATTTCTTCTAGGTTTTCCAATTGGCATATGAGTTTTCATAATATTCTCTTATAAACCTTTGTATTTCTGTGGTGTTGGTTGTTGTTTTTCCTTCATTTCTTATTTATTTATGTGAATCTTTTTTTCTTGATGAGTCTAGCTAAGAGTTTATCAACTTTGTTGATCTTTTTCAAAGAACAAGCTTCTGATTTCATCGATCTGTTCTTTTTTTTTTTTTTTTAAAAGATTTATTTATTTATTTATTTGACAGAGAGAAACACAGCCAGAGAGGGAACACAAGCAGGGGGAGTGAGAGAGGGAGAAGCAGGCTTCCTGCCGAGCAGGGAGCCCAATGTGGGGCTTGATCCCAGGTCTCCAGGATTATGACCTGAGCTGAAGGCAGTTGCTTAACCAACTGAGCCACCCAGGCGCCCCATGTTTTTTTTTTTTTAATGTTCTATTGTTTTCTAAGTTTCTGATTCATTTGTTTCTGCCCTAATCTTTATCATTTCCTTCCTTCTACTGGCTTTGTTCTTTATTTTCTACCTTCTTTAGATATAAGGTTACGTTACTTATTTGAGATTTTCCTTTTCTTGGTTCTTGAGGTAGGCCTGTATTGCTGTAATCTTGCCGATTAAAACACCTTGTGCTGCATGCCAAAGATGTTGGACCATTGTGTTTTCATTTTCATTTGTACCAAGTATTTTTTGATTTCCTCTTTGATTACTTGGTTGACCCATTCATTGTTTAGTAGCATATTATTTAGCCTCCATATACTTGTGTTATTTCCAGACTTTTCTTGTGTTGAATAAAGAAAAGATAAACAGACAGGAATCCAAACATAACACTAAAAAAAGCCATCAGACTACAAGGAAAGAGAGCAAGAAAAGAAGAAAGGAACAGAGAAGAACTATAAAAACAACCAGAAAACAAATAACAAAATGGCAACATACACTTATCGCAATAATTAGTTTTTTAAAATTCTATTTATTTATTTAAAGATTTTTATCTATTTATTTGACAGAGAGAGAGAGATCACAAGCAGTCAGAGAGAGAGAGAGAGGAGGAAACAGGCTCCTTGCTGAGCAGAGAGCCCAACGCAGGCCTTGATCCCAGGACCTCGAGATCATGACCTGAGCCGAAGACAGAGGCTTTAACCAACTGAACCACCCGGGTGCCCTTTTTAAATTAAATTAAATTAAATTAAATTATTTTTTAAAAATATTTTATTTATTTGACAGAGAGAAACACAGCCAGAGAGGGAACACAAGAAGGGGGAGTGAGAGAGGGAGAAGCAGGCTTCCTGCCGAGCAGGGAGCCTGATGTGGGACTCGATCTCCGGTCTCCAGGATCATGACCTGAGCCGAAGGCAGTCGCTTAACCCAACTGAGCCACCCAGGCGCCCCTTTAATTTTATTTTTAAGATTTTTATTTATTTATTTGACAAAGAGAAACACAGAAGAGAAGGAACACAGGCAGGGGCAGCGTGAGAGGGAGAAGCAGGCCCCCCACCAAGCAGGGAGCCCGATGTAGGGCTCGATCCTGGAACTCTGGGATCGTGACCTGAGCTGAAGGCAGATGTTTAACAACCAAGCCACCCAGGTGCCCCCACAATAATTACCTTAAAGGTAAATGGACTAAATGCTCTAATCTAGACAGGGTGATTGAATGGATGAAAAAAAATAAGACCTATGTATATGCTACTGACGAGAGACTCACTTCAGACCTAAAAACACATGCAAATTGGAAGTGAAAGGATGGAAAAATATTTACCATGCAAATGGAAGCAAAAAGAAAACTTGAGTAGCAATACTTACATTGGGCAAAATAGACTTTATTTATTTACTTATTTATCCTTTAAGTACGGTCCATGCCCAGCATAGAGTCCAACATGGGGCTTGAACTCATGACCCTGAGATCAAGATCTGAGTTGAGATCAAGAGTTAGACACTCAGGCGCCTGGGTGGCTCAGTTGGTTAAGCGACTGCCTTCGGCTCAGGTCATGGTCCCAGAGACCTGGGATCGAGTCCCACATCGGGCTTCCTGCTTGGTGGGAGGCCTGCTTCTCCCTCTCTCACTCCCCCTGCTTGTGTTCCCTCTCTCGCTGTGTTTCTCACTGTCAAATAAATCTTTAAAAAAAAATAAAAAAGAAAAATAAAGCTTCAAATATTAAAAAAAAAAAAAAAAGAGTTAGACACTCAGGCGCCTGGGTGGCTCAGTTGGTTGGGTAACTGCCTTCAGCTCAGGTCATGATCCCGGAATTCCAGAATGGAGTCCTGCATGAGGCTCCTGGCTCTGGAGGCAGTCTGCTTCTCCCTCTGACCATCTCCCCTCTCGTGCTCTCACTCTCTCTCTCAAATAAAAATTAAAAAAAAAAAAAAAAAAAAAAAAAAAAAAAAAAAAGAGTTAGACACTCAACTGACTGAGCCATCCGGGTGCCCATGGGCAAAACAGGCTTTAAAACAAAGACTGTAAGGAGAGACAGAGAAAGACACTACATAAACTATCAACAAGAAGATACAACAATTGTAAATATCTATGCACCCAACACAGGAGCACCTAAATACATAAAGCAACTATTAACAGACATAAAGGAAGAAAGTGATAGTAATATAGTAACAGTAGAGGGCTTTAACACCCCACTTACATCAATGAATAGATCATTCAGACAGAAAAATCAAGGAAACAGTGGCTTTGAATGAAACATTGGGCCAGATGGATATAATATATAAAGAACATTCCATCCAAAACCAGCAGAATATACATTTTCAAGTGCACATGGAACATTCTCCCGAACAGATCACGTTAGGCCACAAAACAAGTCTCAAATACAAAAAGATCAAAATCAGATCATGCATCTTTTCTGAACACAAGGGAAGAATGAAATTTATAATAATTTACCTTTTACAAGTATTAGCATCTTGTATTATTCTCAAATTGCTACTCCAATGATAGAGCATAAGTACATATTAGTGATAATCTCTTTTTTGATAGTCCTCAAAGCCTTTTAATATATAGTAAACCATAATATTACAGAGAGTAAAACATTTGAAAGCATTTTTAGAATGTATATAATTTTCTTTAAGAATCACATTTTATGCTAAATTTAATTCTTACACATTTAGATAGTATAGTACTATGTTTACCTGACAATATAGACAAACGTATATGTGTTTGAAATAGTTTTTAAGCCATATAATTTAAAGGTCAGAGAAAGCTAACAATGTGAATCAGAGTAACACCTCAGGTACAAGACTCGAAGCAATAGCAGCTGCCATGGTCATGTATTTACACTTTCAATGACCACCCCTTAGAACTTCACTTAGAGCCTATTTAGTTCAAGAAAGCAAGGGAATTTATTTTTTCCTGATTGTAAAAGTAATAACCAATACATGTAGAAAAAGTTGAAAAAAATAGAAAAAGTAGTAAAACAGTAGAATTAAGAAGGAAATAAGACACACATAGTCCCATTGTAAAGAAAAATCAGTGCTATTTAATGCAGCATGGAGATCCCAACAAGAGCAGTAAGACTAAGGAAAAGAATTAAAAAGTGTAAAAAATGAAATAAACTTGTGTTATTTTCAGTTAAGAGGATTGTATATACAAAACCCGAATATGGGCGCCTAGGTGGCTCAGTTGGTTAAGTGTCCCGACTCTTGATTTCAGCTTGGGTCATGATCTCAGGGTTCTGGGACTGAGTCCTACGTTGGGCTCTGGCTCAGTGCAGAGTCTGCTTAAGATTCTCTCTCCCTCTCCTTCTTACCCCCTTCCCACCCTCAAATAAAGAAATAAATCTAAAAAAGAAAGAAAAACCCCAAATAATCTATAAATTATTAGATGTAAGGGACTTTGGAAACATTGCTGAATATAAGAGAAATACACAAAGTCAATTGTTCATATATATATATCAGCAATTATTCATATATTTATATATATATCACAAAACAAATTTGAAAAAAGACACAAAAGCAACATAAATTATGCCAGTCTCTAAGGAACAAAATTATAAATTCTTATCAAGCAACATTATAAAGGACCTAGAGAGATAAACCAGGTTCTTTAATAAGAAGATTCATTAATACAAAACCAAAGTCCCGACAAGGTTTTAGGGAACTGACAAGTTGATCCTAAAATCTGTATGAAAAACAAAAAATCAAGACTAGCCAAACATTCCTACTGAAGAAAAATAAGGTAGGAAAGGCCAGATACAACACTTACTATAAAACTATAATAATAAATACAGTGTGGTATTGGCATAGGTATAAATAGTGCAAAGGAAAAAAAAAAGGAAAAAACAGTGCAAAGGAAAGAAAAAGATAGTTCTGAAATGGGCCTGTACAAATGTGGAAACTTGAGCTTCAATGGAATTAGCATTGTGAATACATGGTGTATGTAAGGATGAAAGGATGGTTTATTAGAAACCAGTATTTATGGGGTGCCTGGGTGGCAC